>JAPFRW010000285.1:0-54949 GCA_030778065.1 Akanthomyces uredinophilus
GCGCTGCTCGCGGGCGGCGCGCCGCGCGAGGTTGGTCTGGTGCTTCTTGCCCTGCGTGTGCGCGAGGTAGGAGCCGTCGTTTTGGTGCACCGTCAGGCACAGGCGGCACTCAAAGGTGCCGACGTGGTTCTTGAAGAAGTAGGGGTCCTTGTCGAGGTCAATCGTCTCGAGGGCCAGCTTGCGCAGGCGCTCGCGGCGGTCGGCGTTGGTGGCCGAGTGCGAGGCGACGCCGCCGCCGCCAAACTTGGAGCCGGCTCGGTTCTGGTAGTCCATGGCGAGGGCGGGGTTGTGTGATGTGGGGGAATTATTTGCGAGTGTCGAAGGGGTCGCTCGAGATGCAACGCGCGCGGGGAGGGAAAGTTGATGGTTGGCGAGATCGAAGGTCTACATTTGGCGTTGGAAAAGTTGACGCCTGCGAGGCTGATGTGGGGCTTTCCTGGTTACCTGATGTCTTGCAGAGACAAAGCGACATGGGTTGCTGGGAAATATATATGAATAGGAATGAAATAAAACAAAATAATTCGAGGTATAATACTGATTTTAATGAGACTCCAATACAATTGATTCAGTACTTCACACTGTGTTGAAGGGGTCTCCATCCAAGAGTGCTAGCAAGCTTCGCGACTCTTACACAAATACGTCCATAAATCGATGGAGAATGCAGGTATGCAAAACAGGAACTGGGACCGCCAAATTTTTTCCTGCAAAAAGCTACGCGAGTTGTTTACCTAAATCGAGCAAAAGATAAAAGTCAGAGAAAACCCTTATTGGCAATATGCAGCTCATAGTCAATACTTCGTGTCTGGGATGGTGCGTCCTCGCCATGCACGTTTCTGTACCGTAGCAAAAGTACCCTGCTGACTCTATGGTGTCAAAGCCCTAGTGTGTCGGTAAAAGTCTCCTTTTCTCCGACTAGGATAGCATACGCAGTCTCGGCGTATGTTCTCATCCTGACGGGATGATTGGGTACAGAAGGATCCATGTCAGTTCCCCGACAAATCCAGTAAAGGTTGATAATGGCAAACAGAGCATGATGGGTGTAGGAGCCCCATTTCTGAATCTCAATCACCGCTGCACTTTGATGGTTGCCTGCTGCACGCGCAGTCAGAATGAAGCCCCCAACCTCCAGAACACGAATCAGGACAGACGCGGCTTCGACAAGATGTCCCCGTCGAACGAGTGCCATGCCAAAACCAAAGTAGCCGCTTTGAAGTCCAAATTTGCTGTTTTTCTGCCCCGACTTTTTGTAAGTCTTGTCAATCTGCTTCAGCAACAGGCGCGCCCGGCTCGTGTTCAAGGGCCCAGGCCGGACCAGAAGTTCACTCAAGCTCTGCAGATTAGCCTGTCGCTGTCGCATGTCGGACTTGGTTGTCGTCTTTTTCATGTCGCACAAGTAGCAATCGCAAGAAAACCCCCAGTTGGCAAGCTTCTTTTGGGTGGACTCGTAAGTCTCCGCTGGGCTCAGTGGGCGATAGAGTACCTTGAGCTCAGTGCCGGCAGGCATGTCCTCGGTCGCACGAATGATCATCATGTCGCCAATGAATGATCGGCAGCAATTGGCAACGCAAGAATGGTTCATGTGCGAAGCCATGCACCATATGCCATTGGGGGCAAGCATCAATTCTTCTCCAACTTCCTTTTGCTGCCCACGCAGCGCGTCCTTCATGTTGTCGAGTGTTGTTGGAGCCGAGGCAGAGTTGAGCGCAATGATTTGCGCAACGAGATACCTAGGTCGCATTAGTAGGAGCTATCGGATGAGAACAAAAGATGTATGAACGTACGTATCGACCACCGGCTTCGAATCGACTCGTAGACCTTGCGGCAGAGCGGCGTAGTTGTCGTGATGCATTTCCAGAAAGGAAGCGGCCGTTCCGGGTTCGTGGTATAGCTTCTGAATGATTCGTGTCAGATTGAGAATTTGGCCACCTACCAATGCCTTCAAGGCATCAACATCCAGGAGCAGAATATTCTGATGCTCCTTTGTGCCGCCATCTGTGTCAATGAAGCTGTAGGAGAAGGCCTTCTCGCAGATTAACAGCTCGCCCGCGACGACCGATTTGGTCGTAAACAAGCCACGACCCTTTCCGGGCGATGGCCGGATCTCGACGTTCTTTGAGAAAGTGCCACAGTCGACAAGTTGATCTCCGTTCTTGGATTGCTGCTGCATATTTTTCCACTTATAGATGCCGTCATTGCATTCTCTCAACCGATCAATAGTCTTCGCAACCTCGAACTGCACATCTTTGTTGCTCGGGTACAATGCACGCAGCTTCTGAAACTTGGACAGGCACTCATCAAACTTTCGTAGCCGGTACAAGCAAGTAGCCTCCCGGAAAAGCCCTTTCTCGGTTGGCTGCAGTCGCGAATTCATTGCGACCGCGTCATTGAACGCTGCAGCAGGCCTTCCGAGTCGAAGATTGACAAGAGAACGGTTGATGTACGAGATTTGAGCATCAATAGGAGTCTCGGAACAATCGATTGCTTGTGTGTATCTGTAACAGATGTCAGTTCTCAGAAACCCGATGAAATGACCAAGGCGACACTTACTGTTCCAGGGCGCTGCCCCATTCGTTCTTGTTGAAGTGATTGTTACCTTCCAAACGTGATTCGGCAGAATCAAGTTCAAGAATACAAGGCATCCAGGCAAATGGAATACGTTCGTCGTCTCCACGAAGCCAAATAAGGTCGCTGACATGGTCTACTCGCAGAACATAGGCGCCATCCGCGGTTTGCCGGAAGTAAGGCTCCTTCAGCAGCAAGACCATTCCTTTCTTCAGAAGCTGCTGAGAGGAAATCACGTTTTCCTCTGGCTGATGATACATTTGCACAAGAATTGGGGTTTCGCGTTCATCTTCTGCAACGACCAGCAGTGCGGTCAATCGGCAAGCCTCAGTGCAAAGACGCAACAGTATCTTGCGGCCGCGATGATGCGTTTCCAATGTCATGTCGGAGATGAGGATTGGTTTGAGCTCATCACTTGGACGGACACAAGGTAGATAACGGGCTGGGAGGTGTGCGGTCGAGCTCGTAGAAGCAGCACTTCTCTTGGCCTCCATGTGAGCAAAGATTGGCGTGAAATTGGCCATGATTTCTGCACGGGTCGGATAGAGCAGAACTTTCTTGCCTGCGTTCTGCTTGGACTTGAGGTTTGATTCTTTCGCCCGCTTTAATAGATCACTCAGAATAGTGTTGCCGACAACATCTGGGGAGTCCATTGCGGCAAGCGGAGCAAACTCTCAGCGAAGCAAAATCTTGCACAGAATAGAGCAGATGGCTGAAAATTGAAGAAGAAAGAAGGAAGAGGGAAGAAGCCAATGCGGTGGACCTGTACTAAAGTCATCTGCCCGTTTGTCTTGGTGAATGCTGGTGAGCGTTTGTAGTCCCGCAACCAAGTGAATTGCCCTGCCCCGTTGGAGAATGCTTGCTGCTGATAAATAGAAGGACAACCTGGAGTTGACGCAATTGCGGTTGTATTGTGAGAGCCGAAAAATCAGTTCTGAGATTGCGTATATATGAAAAGCATACTGCTAAGTAGCGTCTGCCCGTACCAAGGCTGCATACTTTGTCAGGAAACCCTGCACGACGGAAACAAATCGATCAAGCTCTGACTGCGGCGTCCCGAGAACCAAAGCATAGAAACCACGTCGAGTAACCCAAAAGCCATTCTCGAGTAGATGAAACCAAAACAGATCTTTGAGCTCCTCAATCTCTGCCACGTCCAACGCATCAGTAATGGTGCGCGGCCCGTGTGCTACGAAGTGACTGGTGGCGACGGACCCAGTTCCCGTGAAACAAAGTTTGGTGCCCTCGCTGACCTCGTTGAGCCTTGCAAGTAGATCGTCTCCCGTTCTTGTGAAAGCCTCCGCCACTTCTGGCGGATATACCTTTGTGAGCCCAGCATAGCCGCAGTGGGTAACAAAGGTGTTGTTGTTGAAGGTGCCAGAGTGGGCGACTGATCCCTTGACCCGTGGGTCGTATACAGCCATGATGTCCTGGCGACCGCCAAAAGCACCAAAAGCGACACCGCCGCCAAGGTACTTACCAAACGTCTTCATGTCTGGTTTGAGGCCATGCACGGCGGACAGACCTGCAGCCGAAATGCGCGAAGTCATGACTTCATCCACAATCAAGATTACTCCAACCTGGAAAAAGTTAGAAAATACAGCTAGTTCATGGAAAATTGATATCGAATACTTGCCTCTTTCGCAGCCTCTTCCACGCCCGCAAGGAACTCTTTTGTGCCGCAGATGCATCCACCGGAGCCCTGCATAGCTTCCAAAATGACTGCAGCGACTCCCTCGCTCTTTATTGCTCTGACGGCGTCTTCGAGATCATTGTACTTGGCAACAATCCAGTCGGCCTTATCCACATTGTTGGCCGCGACTTTGCCACCCTTGAAACCAAATACGGCGCCGTGGTAACCACCACCAAATGCCACCACCTTGCTCTTGCCTGTGTAGAGTTTCGCAGCGGCGAGGGCGTGCAGGTTGGCTTCCGTGCCGGAATTCGTCAAGCGAATGCGCTCGAGGTCGAATCGGTCACACAAGGCCCGGGCAAAGAGTTGCTCCTGGGCCGTCGTTGCGCCGACATTGAGACCGATATTCTGTATAACATTCTGAAGCGCCGCGAGAATATCTGGGTTCGAGTGGCCATACAAGCCGGCCGTGAACTCGGCCGTCAGGTCAGTGTAACTTATCAGTGCTCGTTAGCATGGCAAATCTTGTCCGTGTGTCGGCTACATACGTATCACCATCCTCGGAGATAACCAGATAGTCTTTGCCAGTTTTCATGCAGAGAGGGAAAGGGCTCGTATGAAGCACGGTTCTCGTGTTGCCGCCGGGGAATGTCTTGAGAGCTTCCTCGTGAAGACTTTGGGACTTGGGGTTGCGTGCGACGAAGCTTTCGACGGCTGCATCGAGAGAAACTTTTAGGGATTCGGAAGCAGAAGACATAATTCACAGACCAAAGGCACGAATGTATTGGGGGTGGTACTGTTTCTCGATTCAGAGAGCTGTTCTGGTTGACTGGGTATGGCCTGAGCCGATGAGGGCGGCAACTAGCAGTCGGTAAGAGAGTTAGAGAGGGAGCACACGAGGTGGCAAAAATCGCAGAGCCTGATTTTTGTACAGTTGAATTCACGATGAATACCCCCTCGGATTTGAACACAACTGTTCCGATTACGCAATATTTATCAGTGTTGTATGAGGCTTCGCTGGCTGCTAGCTCCGGTCTGTCTCCGGCCTCGGCGGGGTGAGTAGGGGCAGACGGTGGTGGGGACCGGCTTGGCAGGGATGATACGAATATCACTGAATACTTGTTACTGAAGTCGCATGTTTTATTTTATAGACGTCTTTTACGATGAAAACAAAATGCACCGCGATGGTCAGTAGTAGTTGTATGAGTGACGTTGGTGGGGTGTGTCGAGGTTGGACGAAGGAGAGGGGCGCAAACTGGCCGCCGTCTGACAAAACCTGAGGGATCTTGCAGTAGCCATCGAGACCAGGCTTGTGATTTTAATTTTTGAAGTGCCATGGTACTCGAAATGTAGAACTCCATACTTTTCCAACGTGCAAAATCCGCCTTGTTTCGGTACATTCACTCACAGTTGGGGCGGTGTAATTGGCCGTGGGCAGAAACATTGGTGGGGTTACTAATTAGGCTCTGTGCAGTGCTGCTTTCGCCGCCGTTAGGCCAATGCTGTTGTAGAGATTGGCACTTGATAGCTCAAACCGGTGGGAGATTGAAAAGTAACTGTTGGTATATCCGACCTGAATCCCCAAAAATAGTGAGCTTTGATCACGTTATATATTACACGCTACGGCAGAGTATTTGTAGCACAAGGTGCCCAAGGTCCCAACTCTGTGTCAGAAAAGCAGCGTCGTGTCATGCCTGATTTGGCTTATCGCTGCCCGCCCACTTAATTTTTTTTCTGCCATCCACCAAACGGTCCAGAAAGTCGACTTCTCGACGAACAATCATAGTTAACAAACCCGACTGTATACACAATGGCGGGCTCAATTAACAAACCGAAGAGTATGTTTCCATATACTCCCAATATCCCCGCACAAGGAAAGAACCAGAACCTAACCAAAACTAGAGCCCAGCTCGAAGCGTGGCACCTCGCGCCTTCGCCACAAGATCGCAAAGTCCTCTCTCGCCAAGCAGCGAAAAGATCGTAAGCTGGCGAGAAAGAACCCCGAATGGCGATCCAAGTTGAAAAAGGACCCGGGTATTCCCAACCTGTTCCCGTACAAGGAGAAGCTTCTGGAAGAGATCGAGGAGAACCGCATGAAAAAGCTGCAAGAGGCCCAGCGCCGCAAAGAAATGGCCAAGGCCGCGAGCACAGGCGTCGCCGCGCAGGCCGAGGCCAAGGATGAGGAGGCAATGGAGGATATTGAGGGTGAAGACGAAGACGACGACTTCATGGACGACGATAACGAGATTGGCGACGAGTCAAACCCCATGGCGGCCCTCATTGCCAGCGCCCGCAGAGCCGCCGCCAAGTACGACAAGGACCTTGCCGACGACGACATGGTCGACGACGATGACGACGACGAGGACGACATGGACACCAATGAAATGTCAGTCGGCCAAGCCTCCTCCCGCAAGACATACGACAAGGTCTTCAAAAAGGTCATTGACGAGGCCGACGTCGTGCTGTACGTGCTCGACGCCCGCGACCCTGAGGGCACCCGCTCGCGCGAGGTCGAGCGCAACATCATGGCCAGCGCCGCCTCGAGCGGCAAGCGCCTGATTCTCATCCTCAACAAGATTGACCTGGTCCCGCCCAAGGTGCTGCGCGACTGGCTCGTGTACCTGCGGCGGTACTTTCCCACGCTGCCGCTGCGCGCCTCGGGCGCCGCGGCCAACGCGCACACCTTTAACCACCGCGACCTCTCGGTGCAGAACACGTCGGCGACGCTCTTCAAGGCCCTCAAGAGCTTCGCCGCCAGCCGCGACCTCAAGCGCGCCGTCTCCGTCGGCGTCATCGGCTACCCCAACGTCGGCAAGAGCTCCGTCATCAACGCCCTGCTCGGCCGCCTGAGCGGCAAGGCGCCCAGCTCGTCGCGCGCCTGCCCCGCGGGCGCCGAGGCCGGCGTCACCACCAGCATCCGCGCCGTCAAGATTGACAGCAAGCTGACGCTGCTCGACTCGCCCGGCGTCGTCTTCCCCTCGTCCTCGTCGGTCCAGTCGGCCGGCCTCGTCAGCCTCAAAAACGCCGCCGACGCGCACGCCCACCTCGTCCTGCTCAACGCCGTGCCCCCCAAGCAGATTGACGACCCCGTCCCCGCCGTCAACCTCCTCCTGCGCCGCCTCTCCGCCTCCCCCGACCTCCTGCAGAAGCTCACCGACGTCTACGACATTCCCGCCCTGCTGCCCAGCCGCCTCGACGGCGACGTCTCCACCGACTTCCTCGTCCAGGTCGCCCGCAAGCGCGGCCGCCTCGGCCGCGGCGGCATCCCCAACCTCAACGCCGCCGCCATGACCGTCGTCACCGACTGGCGCGACGGCCGCATCCAGGGCTGGGTCGAGGCCCCCGTCCTCGCCGTCGACTCTGGCAAGAAGTCGGCCGCCAAGAAGACTGCCGCTGCCAAGAAGTCTGGCGCCGAGGAGGCGGTCGTGGCTGACCAGAAGCACATCGTCACGGAATGGGCCGCCGAGTTTAAGCTCGAGGGCCTGTGGGGTGACGACGGCGCTGCTGTCGCAGATGACGATGCCATGGAGCAGTAGCAAGGGAGAAAAGAAATACATCTTATGGAACGACATGAATTACAGAGAAAAAAAAGTCTTTTTCCGTCACATTGGGTTTATATCATCTTTTTTTTCACATACAGAGTTTGGCGTTTATGGGGGCACTTGACACTTGCAAAGTAAAGAAAAGACAGAAGGGGCATGTAGCTATTCCGAGTGCAATGAATACAAAAGCTTTTTCTATTATATACATACATGTGAAGCGCTTGACAACGCTTCGTGTAGATGCCATTGTAGTCTACATAAATCATGGTCCTTCTTCCTTACCATTCACGCACTAATCAACTCCATCTTGACACCGCGCTTGCCGGTCTTGTCGTCCTTTTCGTCATGGACTCTAACCTTGACCTTTTGGAACAACTCAACCTTGAGCTCGCGGCTGCCCGTCGTCGTGAGCGTAAACGTCTCGGCGTCAAACTCGCTCTCGGGCTCGGGCTCCGCCAGGTCGCGCAGGCGAATCAGGCCCTCGATGCCGAAGCGCGGCACCAGCACGACGAAGCCGTTGCTAAAGATGCGCATGACAAAGGCGTCCTCCTCGGCGACGCGGCCCTTGAGCGCCTGGCCGACGTAGTAGGCGATGGATGCGCGGCCGGCCATCTGCGCGTTGCGGTGACGCACGTTGATGTTCTTGCAGACGGCCTCGAGGCGCCCGCGGCTGCGCACCGTCGGGTGTACGGCCTCGTAGCCAATGGCCGCGGCGAGCTGCCTGTGGGCGAGCAGGTCGGCGTAGCGGCGGATGGGCGACGTGAAGTGCGTGTAAATCTCCGAGGCGAGGCCGTAGTGGCGGAACTCGGGGTACGACTGCGTGCCGGAGCAAAAGTACTCGGCGCTCATCATGCAGCGCGTGGCCATGATGCGGACGAGGGTGTTGAAGAAGGGCTCGACCGGGTCGGTGCACGCGTCCAGAGAATCGGCGAGCGCCTTGCTGGTGTCGGTGCGCAGCTCGAGGTTGCGCTTGACACGCAGCTGCTCAGCAAGCTCATCAAAGTTGGTCTTGGGCGGCGCAGCGTGGCGACGGAGAATGGCCGTCTGTGGAAACGCCTCATAAATCTTGGCGGCGACTGAAATGTTGGCAAACAACATAAATTCTTCGACAAGGGAGTTTGTATCCAGCAGCTCCTTTGTCTTGACGTCGATGGGATCAGACGACTCGGACTCCATCTGCACCTTGACTTCAGGAGAAGACAGGCTGAGTGCACCAGCGTCCATGCGCTTCTTTTTGAGACGACGAGATAGCGCAAGCAGCATGCGCATGCCTTGCGTGAGCTCGTCCTGCTGTGAGGCATCATCGATGCGGAGCTGCGCCTGTTCGTAGCTGAAAGCTTCACGAGACTTGATGACTGACTTTGTGAAGCGCACGTTGACGATATCGGCGTCGTCATTGAGCTCCCAGAGAACGGAAAAGGCGTAACGCTCGACATACGGCTTGAGCGAGCAGAGGTCGGTTCCAAGCAGCGGCGGCAACATGTCGATACGCTTGTCGACAAGGTAGACGGTGGTACCGCGCACGCTGGCTTCCGCATCCATGGCATTGGCGGGCTTGACAAAGTGTGAAACGTCGGCAATGTGTACACCGACCTCATAGTTGCCGTTGGGAAGCTTGCGTGCATGCAGTGCATCGTCGATATCCTGACATCCGACAGGATCGATACTGCAGATCAGTAGTCCGCGCAAATCTTCGCGGTCTCGCCAACCGGCGTCTTCAGTGCTGCCGGGTACGCGCCAGTCATGACCTTCCTTAGGTAGGCAATCGAGGACAGTCTTGGGGAACGGGCGGTACTGCACATCCCATTCGAGAAGCAGCGCCTCCGTTTCGGCGGCTTTGGTTTCCAGCTCACCGAGTGACCGCACAAAATGACCAACCGGGTGTCTCGAGTCGCGGTCCCAAGCGTCAATGGTCACCAGCAGCCGCTTGCCCAGAAGCTCAGAAACCTGTCGGGTGCGTAGACGAATTTTGGGAATCTTCTTGTCCATGGGAATGAGGAAGACGTTGTCCAGCTTCCGGCCCTGGCTTGGGCCCTTGTTGGCGGATGAGGGGTCAATGTGACCAACATACTGTCGCCAGTTACGTTTGATGACACCAACGACCTTGGCTGTGGGCTGGGGATGGCTTTCTGAGCCGCTTTTGTGTGTTCGTTTGACTTGCTCCTGCAGCGCCTTCTTCTCCCGATCCGAGACAAAGTCTTGCTGCTCTGCATCGGCATCCTCGTTCTTTGTTACTGTGTCCTCCTCGACGATTTTCGTCGATGGCTGTTTCCACTGGTCCTGTGGCAGAAGCTCCACGACAACGAGATCGCCATCTACAGCTCTGTTGATGTTTTCCCTCCCCAAGATGATGAGCGGCTTAGCAAACGCCGGCACTTTGATTGATCCCTCAAGATAGTTGTATGGCGAGACGTTGAAGATGCCTTGGTGCATGAGACCGGCCTTGACGCCGGTCATCATACGTGACACGGTAAAGTATTCGGGGTATAAGGGTTGGGGTGCTCCTTTGTCAACTCCGCGTGGCTCGTTCAGCGATTCGGGGATTAGGTCCAGCAGGTTCTCGCCATCTGCGAGGCTGCCAATGTAGTCCCTAAGTCTGACTGCTTCGACGCCTTCCTTTTTCGCTTTGCGGATATTCTCTCGGTCGTCAGTAAGCATGACGACGGCGGGCGCCGTGCCTTTGCCGACTTGCGCCGCAAGATGCTCGCTGTACCACTTGACAGCCTGCCGCACAGCGCGATCATTTCTGTCGTTCACCGACTCATTGATTTCTCTTGGCACGTATGTTTCTACGCGAAAGTCGTTGAAGAAGACGTAGAAGCGCTTGTCTTCGCTCTTGGTCAGTGATATCAACCGGTTGTAAAGAGGCAACGAGCGGTTTCGGAGTTCCTCCAAGACGATCTGCAAGATGATGACGTCGTAGAAGGCAGAGCTCTGTTCGAACAGATCCATGCCATTCAAAAGTGCGTTGGTGTCCGGCACCAGGTAGTGTCCGCCTGGGTAAGTCTTGGTGCCCCCAGGCTTATCGGACAGGACAAATGGTTGAGCTATTCGTTCAGCTGATTGAGTTGACGAAGTATCGAAAGTATTCAAGTAATAGCCTACCTTGGCCAGAAGCATTGCGAGGAGAAATCTCCAAGCATGCTTTACAAAGTTGCGACGAGCAGGGAATATCTGTTCGGAGGTAGACCTCTCTCACAATCTTTTGCACCTTGCCACTGCGGGTAGACCGGACGTATGTTTTGCTAGAAATGTTGGAGGCCAAAGGCCCAGCCTCGTGGGTCCTCTTTAGACTCGTCATTATTCCTCCTCTGAATATTTCGACCTGTAGATGAAGTTGGCGGGCCAGGTGGTGAGTGTTTATAAAGTTGTCTTGCGGCAGAGTTGTCAAGTGAGGTTTGCTTGGATGCGCCTAGCAGGCGAATCAAAAAGCTGCACACCGGCTTATCGATTAGCGCATTGCCAACGCATACATGCAGAACACAACCCAAAAGGTGGACGGACCGGCTGAGCACTTGGCAGGAGAGACTAGATGGGCGATGATTTTAATGCGATTTTTTGCTCGAAATTTAATTTCCTCCAGATATCTACATTATCTGGAAGCATATTGAGACTTTGGTTCCCGTCCAGCGTCACGTGGGTGATCACGTGCAGCTCTGCTTTGAGCGGTCGCGAAGCTGAACAAGTGATAAAGACATGAAATATCATTTGCGACAAAATGATTGCCGTTGTGATTTGGAATTTAAGCTTGGATGGCGTGTGGCAGTTTGATCGTGACACTTCGCAGTGGTGACCACGGCCGGAGGAAGTACACGCGTTTGGCCTATGCAAATCTGAGCAAACTATCGGACTCCGGGTGGAAAAGGAACATAATTTTCAATAATATCGAAAAAATATCAAAACCTGTACTTCCTTTCTAGTAAGGATTATGAGGACTATAAATAGGCATCATTATGTCTGCAACACTCTGTGCTTCCTGGATACCCTGTCAGCCACCGTTTCATCTTCCGTCACTTTCGGTTCATTTGGCCGTAGCGACGACGACTTCCTGGCGGTTTTACTTAAGTTGAACTACGTGACTGATGATGGCGCCACTTTTTGGAGCGGAATTACGGTGAAAGGTGCTCTCTCCGATGGTATTGCCGCTGGGCCCAGCGAGCGTCTCGAAGAAAAATGACAAGAGGTCAGTATACCCTTCACATTGTTGGCAATTACACCTGAATCACTATGATAGAATTATATCGAAATCATAGCCAATACAAAAATCTGTTCAAATTCCCGTCTAGTCCAAAACTGTGGCCCGGCGGAGGTACATTTCCTCAGCGCTGGGTAGCAATACTTGTGGAAGACACCATATGAGAAACAGGCAACCTCGACGAAGCTGGGACAATAAAGAGATACGCCTCTATAGTGCATAGGTTTGGCATCAAGGATAAGAGAGCCCAAACTTGAACTATGAAGAATGTGAAGTATAAAACTAATATGGGACAAGGATTTGGCACCCCTGGCCGAGATCTGCAGAGGTTGTCGTACCTTGTCCCTTATCCCGGACCTGCCCGGAAGCGCTTTCTCTCGTATGAACACGAGGTGTAATATTCCAGCGGCCTTTGGGTCGCGTGTATAGCTCCGCAGTACTTTGCTCTCAATGCTAGTAGAGAGTGAGAGAGTAAAGCAGGGGAAAATGGGCAACGCAACCACTACGCTACGGCTGGCACTGTTTTGGAGGGTTCTTGATTGAAAATTCCGATGAATATCGCCAAAAAGTTTAATGCCATCCCAAATCAAGTCAGTCGTAGCATCTTGGACGCACGAGTCTATCTCGACTCCACTCCCCAGCGTGCCTCTCACAAACGGAAGACCAGCTCCATCGAGCTGTGTCTTTGTCTGGGACAACTAAACACCTGGATGCGAGCTTCACAATTACGTGACAGGCTTGGCAGTCTTAGCAGGCTGGATCAAAACAGCGCCGGGGCAGAGCATGACCTCTCCGTGTGACCTTTCTGCATCCCACGCCGCACATCCGCGGCTCAGGCTCAAAACAAATCATAATCACTCGTCAACTGTACTTGTGTGACAACAAAAGCCACGTAAACGACGAAAATTTTCCAGCATGCCGCCAAAGTCTGGATTTTTCGTCTTTGGTATATCAGAGCCCGCGAAATCCTGCTTCTTTCCCACGCAATAGTTATCCTGCTTTTTGTTTTTTTGCGCCACTAACATGAGCCAACCCTTGTTTTTTTGCCACTTTAACCTCTTTTGAGTCTAAATGCCTTGAAGTTGAGGAATGAGAGAAAACGGCGGAGAGAGTAGTGCTGCACAATGATGTAAATCATGTTCAGCCTCTCTGCGTGTTGTTTGCGTGCATTGCAGACAGGACTTAGACTTGAGAACCTGCCGCGAATTATGCGAACAAAAGACCAATCTAGCTGTCTGTTTTATTACCTTCCCGGTGGATAGCGATGCCCATTGATCATGTGCGATAACAGGCTCACTAAAACCGAAATTGTTGCGCCTTGCATACGGAGCATCACGGGTGTGATATTCTTCGTCGTCATCCTCGTTTCTTTCTACTATCAGCATCTTATCCGTTTCCCTGCTTTTGAACGGGTAGACTGCCAAGTCTCGGTCTTGTCTTTTTGTATCCTGGCACGTATATCCTCTCTCTTCTGTCTAGTTAGTGGCGGAGCCTTGCTCAACTCCCTCCATTGACATACGCCTTACGCAGCGCGCCCGCCACACATCCATCCTCCCAACCCAAGTGGCCGGTTCGGCGGATTCCCTGGGTAGGAGCTAATAAATTTGCTGCTTGTTACTTTGATCCTGGCGTTATCCTTGCTGAAACTTGAACTTGGCCTGCTTTGCAAAGCCAAGCCCACAATGTACCTTGTAATAAGAACGCTGCAGTATCAGATACAATTTTGAACTTGTGCTCTATTTAGTTGTCCATCCTTTTCAGCCTTTCATACTTCAAACTCCCAAAGCGCCCGTTATCTGCCTTGTTAGTTTTGTAGGTGTGTGGAACAGATGCCACACGCCCTTTTTCTCTTTTCCGCTCGTCCTGCCCACCACCACCCCATCCTCTGATTCCACAAGGGAGAAGACAAGGATAGGAAGAGACGGGAGGGGGGGGTGGTAGGGAGAGATGATGTTTGACCCATGATGTGCAGCTGCAAGTGCGTGTGGAGAACGCCCGGCGCACCTCTTTCTACTACTTCTCTAGCAAGTTAGCAAGGAGTTTAGGAGGCTGGCGGAGGCGCACCTTTCTAGACCTCATGATCGACTCTCCCCTTCCCCCCTCCCTCCCACATTTTAACCCCAGCCAATGAGGTAGCAGAATCTACCCAAAGGGAAAATCGGAGACGGCCGTTTCTTTTTGATGCCTTGATGGCTATTCACGCTAGACTTTTTTTTCTTGTGTAGAAAAGAAAACACGAGAGGCTAGAGAAGGTGGTATGGCAGTACGGACGTGTAATGGTGACAAGTGACGTTGGCTAGTTCAGGCGCTCTCTATGAATAAAACACAACTGCAACTTGACAAAGAAAAAGGACAGATCACTCAGAAATGGACACAATGACCTAGTCTTGCGATGGCGAATGCGCGGAAATGCCGAATCCGACGACGTGCATGAAAAGCCGTTACATTGAGCACCACATGGGCAATACTCCATCACAAGGACCAGCATTGGACTAATATGCGACAGCCTTATCGTGCTTACTGCCTTTTTCTCTTTACGTTTCAGAAATCAAAAATAGAAAAACTGTAGAGATATTCTATTACGATCGAGAAATGTGCCGACGACTCATGGTGAGGTTCCTTTAATTTACTGGATTTCTGCACTTTAAGCAGCTAAACGTCTGGCCATGAGCATGAGCCAAGTTTCATGTAGAGAAACCTGCGTCCGGGGTCCGAGGAAGCCATGGGCCGTCTCTACTTACCCGCGCGGCGAAACATTCAATCTTTGCCAAGACCTTTAGTTGTTCATGGGTGGCTTTGAAATATGTTTTCCCGATTTCTCTCCCGCGTCCGTGTTTGCCTGGGACGACTAGGCTCAGCTTGCTCGCCCCCATCTGGTACTCACTGACCCTCTGCTAGGGCGGGATGCAATCCGCTCATGTTTCCGCTGTGAGCAGCCGGGCAAAGCACAAGCCTTGTCCAGGTCGATGACGAAGGGAACGCGAGGGGGAAGCCAAACGTGCTCGTCAAAGGACGAAGTAGGCTTGTCGGTTGCTACTTGACCTTGACGATGCTGTCGTTGGCGAAATTCCATGTAAGGCGATTGGCAGAGCCTTGAACTGGCCTCATTCCCTTGTCACTTATGCGACCGGGCACACAAACACACACACCACACCACACCACACCAACACCGCCGCACGATCTCTACAAGGCCGGCAATCGCGCAAACTTGAGGGAGGGTCAACTGGACAATGGCGTTCACACCACGACGTGAACCCCGGTTTGCAATCTGTAATGTCTGTTCATCTTTTATACAGCAAGCCGCAATATCTGTATTTCGGCGTCTTGTCTTCTTCGTGGCAAGCGTAGAAAATGGCCAGCCCTGGTCATAATCCGCATTGTCGGCTGACGTTTAGCCAAGCATCAGCAAGGCTCGCTGTTGCGACCCGAATCTAGCTGTGCTCTGCTCCGGGATGCTCGGATCGGCACACGATATGCAGCCAGCTGCTCTGCTGACATGCTGCCTATTCAGCACGACGCTGTCGACTATATTCGCGTTGCGAGGCTGCGGCATGACTTCATGCCTGGCATCACTGCTTGAATTATCCCACGTTTCCAAGACAACAAAATGAAAATCTTTTGCGGCAACTTTTGCGTTTTGCACATGTGGTAAATGCCCCCGATAGCACTGTAGCAACATTGCAATATATGCACGCTCGAGATGATTACGACTGGGGAGACGGGCTCAGTCCAGACCAATTTGCGCAACCTAGCCGTAGTTTTCATCCTATTCATTTGCGACATGCATGAGCAAATTTGCCAGTCGCGCAGCCTAGCCATGCTGCGTAGTAATATTTGAAGGTGCAGGACTAATGCGCCTCGGCGCGATCTATGGCCGCGTCACGCGTGTTCAAGTCGCGAACATCACGCCGCCTCATATCAAGGCAATTCCCAAGCACAATGAAAAAGCATTTTCACGATGGCTGACTATAGGCTGTTACTGCCAAAAACGCCAGTATCAAATTCCCGCAAGTAGCACGAATATCACATGCCACAAATCATCTTCTCTTCTGTACTTGCACGTAGCACAGGACCAGGAGCTTTTCCCGGGCGCGCGTCGTGTGAAACGATAATGTACGTTGTGTGCTAGGTCCCATGAGAACACGAATCATGACTCACCGAGCGGCTTTGGAAACAATGTGCCCGGGACAAGGCCGAGATTATACGGGTCTGGAAAGGGAGCTCTGCAAGACATTTGTTGCAAGCGAGGTGATGAGCGGGCACGCGGAAAAGAAGGCAAATGCCAGCCAGCAAGACGCCAAGAGGAAGGCGGGCGTGTGGCTATCTGGCCAGCCTCAGCGGAACAGACGGGACAAAAAGCACTTGGACATGGGTGTTTTTTTTTTTTTGCTCAAAGGCAGCGGAGCCATTCGCAGCATATTTCGACAGCCCGCGACAGGCGACTGAACCATTGGGGATTGACAGGCATACAGGTCAGCCGGGGGTGGGCCAACTTGCTAACTACTAGTTAGCGTTGGAAACGGATCATGATGGTTCAGAGCTGTGCCAGCCCAAATCGGGCTGTTAAGCCACCGGCGGGCAACTAGTGGCTGAAGCTGACAAGACAAAGTGGGCTTCTGCACCGAGCTGCACTGGTAGCGGCCGCAAGGCCCTGGTTCTCAATAATACGACGGCGGACCAGATAACGCCGCGAAGGGTTCGGAGTGCGGATGCAGGGCGAAACGCCGAGGCTGCGATGTGTATAGGCCTGATGTGTGCAACCAGGACTTGGTTGAGGTGAGTCTGCTCAGTAGCTGTCCACCGTCCATGCTGAGCAACAGGATGGAAGAGTTGCACAAGCAAAGACGAGATGGACCACGATTCCACCTGAGAGTGGGCATGCCGTTGGGCGATCGAGGCGGGCGTGGGTGTGCACAATGCGCAACAATCGCGCTTTGATCAGTGATGGTGCAGCAGCTTGCAGCTTGGACCAGCCACCGTATGCCGTGCGGGGTGCGCCATGCCATGAGCTACTGCGCGCCATTTGCCCTGCCCTGGCTCTACCAGTAGGCCTCGTAAGAAACCTAACAGAGTTTTGGGAGGGCCAACGAACAATCGTTCCCGCAAGTCATAGTAAGTGGAAGAGAGAGAGTTGCAGTAGATGATGTACACGCCCTTGTCCCGAGGCGAACTAGTGCGTGCATCTACGGATACTTGCAGCGCAGAACGGGTCCAGAGACAGGACTAGCTTGCAATGGCGTCTAGGTTCCCAGCAATCATCCTCACGGGTCGGAGGTGTGTGGCCAACCACCGGCTGGATTGCAAAACGGGCGATGGTGTCAGTTCTTTGAATCAGAATCGAAGCTGTAGACACACTCACCGTACTCCGTACTGCGCGATAGGAATATAAACAAGGTCAACGTCAAAGTGAAAGGGCAAAGCTGGCGGAGTTGTTGCGTTCAAAGTAGTTCAATTGAGGGCGCTGGACAGCTGAAGGGCTCATAATAAGAGTTCAGAATCGAATATCCTGTTGCCTGTGTTGCCAACTGGAGCACTGACACAGTTCCGTCAGAAAAACATGGGCTGCTTGGCGCATTGCCCGAGGATTTTAGTTACTATCACAAGTGGTCAGTGCTTGGAGATTCAAGCTGAGATGAGGAAATGCCTAAAACGGGACAGGGAAATCTTGAGGTGCTAGAAGAAATATCGTTGCCGCTGAACATATCTTAGCACTTCTGGTGTCTTCGCCCACTGTCTAGCCGTGGACGAGACGGCATGTGCTCTTCAGCCCAGACCGGGGCAGGGACAGCACGGCCCAGGCAGCAGCAGCGGCAAGGCGATTTCGCGGGGTCAGTGACGCAGATAGGCTAGCAAGCGGTCAGTGGTAACAATTGATATTAAATTGTCCGCCATGTTGCCAGAATCGCTCGTGCAGATGGTGATTTGGGGTTTCTCTCATCATAGGGAGAACTTCTCGAAATCGCGGCAGAGACAGAGTAGACCGGCTGAAGTAAGACCTTGCCGACAGTGCATTCAGATTGTACTGAGTTCTGAAAAGTAGGTAACTTTAGGAGTTGAACTTACGTGTCGAGAGCCGTCGGCAGCAGGCGCAGTGCGGCAGTGTGTGGATGGGCGTACGAAAGCAGGCTTGGCAAGTCAAGGGAAACCAGCAATGGCGCGGACTTGGCGCAGGGAGGCCTACTGGCACCTGCGTAGCTAAGTTTAGATGCAGCTGGTATGCTGACAGAGACATTGTGCAGAACGGGCAAAGAGCCCGATGAGGTTGTGGGTGTGAAAATCAGCAGACAAGTCGGATGCAAACAATCCGAGAGATCTGAGGTTCGGTAAACGGATCCCTCGCCGCGCCGGCCGTGCAGACAATTGGCAGCTGGCAGCTGGCAGTGGCAAGTGGCAGGTGGTTGCGCCAGCTGGCCACACCATTTTCGAGATACCCGCGTTTGCTCTGCAACGGCCAACGGCAAGGTACCGCAAGGAGAGGGTGGGGGGGGGAGCAAACGGCCTACACCAGTGACCAGGACCAGGTCAACTTGAGCTAAAAGGTAGTTAACTAGGTAGTGGTGAGCAAGCGGCAAGGCACGCACCAAGCAGCCGACATGATTGGCCGAGGGTTACATGCACCGCCTGAAGTTCAAGTACATGCGTAGAAAACTCGCGCAAGGCTCACTTATCGTATTTGGAAGAATGAACATGAATATGCTCACATGTATGCATCTACGGGTAACTGATACTACCTACCTACGCAAACTCCGCCGCGAGGCTTAGAGGCTGGAGGCCTGTACAAGTCCCTAGGCCTCGGAAGGGTAAACCGCCTGGATCTGCAGGCTAATGGACCGAATTAAACCGGTCAATGCACACGACGCGAGGCGAAAGCCGATTCCTTTCCCCATCTCTTTTTGCATTTCCTACGCCGAGCTGACAACCAAGAATGACGTGAAAACTGATTCTGATGAGTCGTTTCTCTCCGGGGCGTGTGCGAACCAGGTCCGCCGGATGTGGATGTCGGCCCCGACAAGACGAACATGGTACGGTAACATTGCCGAAGCCGAAAGCAGACACGACGGGATACAGGGGAGATGGGGAAAATGGAAGAAAATCTTTCCAACTCCTCGTATTTCACTGGTACACTAGTCATGCATCTTCTGGTGTCTACCTCCGGATTTGTTCTATAGTTAATGCGGAAACAGAAACCCCTCGACAGGTTTTAGTTGCTGGCCACTGTACCACGTACGAGGACCCAGGCTTTGCGGCCATTGCTGGGAATAGCGCGTGGTAAAATTAGCAGTGACCCAGCAGCGCTAGCGTGTGACGCTACAGGGCAGAGGGCAGACCTCAAGCCGCAGAGGCCATCTCTCACTCTAGTCCTGCCAGGAAACGGTTTGACCAGGGAACGGTTTGAATAAAGAAGACGAGTTGGATCAATAACTTTGCAAGCCAGGCTTCTCTTGGACTTCTGGTCGGACCTTTTTGTTTCTCTCCCTCGTCATATGCTGGCCAACTATGAGAGCAACCAATATAACTGAAATCCTGCAGTTGATCCAAGCTCCACCGGGCGCTGAAGCTCGCTTCTGTTGCATACCTTGTCAGGAGCGGACCCCGTTTCGACGTTGCAGATTAACTTCATGGTACTTGTCATTAGAGAACCATGCTTTTGAGCTCTACTTGGAGAGGACATCTCATCGAACCCGGCAAGGCAGGTCCAAAGAAAAAAGCCCAGAACCGTTCACTCTCACTCACACACACCCCTCCACTCCACCCATCAGTATACTTCGGGGCTCCGTCCTTCCGCCCTTTCCCAAGCGTAAACTCTGTTGCCACAGTTGGCCAAACGGGTCCTGCGTCGAATGTTTCTGGGCCCTCAAGCCCTCTACGCTAGGCAACAAGGGCGATACAATTGGCACTACGAATAGAAGCACATTTTGGATTTCTCACCGATATCTGTGTCGCCGTTGGAGCCCTTGGATCGGCAGCTTGGGGAATCAAAACCCGTTGGCAGTTGGGCCGGTTTCGCGTCTTGGTTCCCTCAAGTGTCTTCACTGACTATAATCTATGATAATTGCAGGGTAGCGCGTTAAAAAGTTGAGAGCCATTGTCTCATCTGGAAAGACAGTGACTATCATCCGAGCTGCTGCTTACGCCTGGTGCTTGTTCTTATCAAGGCGAGCATGTCTGGGGATAGGTGCAGCCCACGAAGCTATTGAGTATATACCTAGATTGGCGTGCCTCTAGTCTAATGATTGGGTACCTTGTACTCCGTATCGAGGCTTACACAATGCGTGAAAAGGCTATCGTTGCCCCTCAATTTCGAAAGTGTATGGTGGTATCAAAAGGAATTGACTTTGTAGCAGCGTGGTGTCTTCGTCATTCTCCCCGTAACTGCACCGTTGCGAGCCTGGGCGGTCTCTTGTATCCGGTTCCCTATATAACGACACCATATCTCGTTGTCTATCCGCTTGTTCGACGCAGCGCTCGATCACGGGTGGTGGGACAATGGAGAACAATACTCCAACGATCAGCCAGTGGGCTTGAACTAGCAGACGAGGCTAGACAACTCCCATCGGATAGTGGGCGGCGCGGCGAGCGCTCCAGACTGCCATGTATGACCAGCATATGTACTGGCTAGCTCCTTGAGATGCCGTTGGATGACGCCAACAACGGCACCAGAGAAAAGACAACTTGGTTTTGAAAGTGCCAGGGATATTATCACAGGAGGGTGGATTCGAACTTTGACGCATCTTATTCCGGCGCCCAGTTATCAGGCATACCAGGCTGGTAAGTTGGGTGATGCCAGGCAGGGATGCTTGGGGGCCAGCGCGCAACTGGAAGCTTTGCAGCGTGCAGCAAGGCCAGGAGGCTTGCTAGCGTGGGGGGGGGGGGCTGCTGCTGTTTTTAGCGCACTCTATTTTAGCGGCCAATTTCTCAGGCAGCGCAAGCCAGCAGCCTTCTGAGGAGCGAGCGGCTTGCAGTTGCTCTAGGTACCTAGGTAGGTGCCTGTAGCGATCCCTCACGCCTCTTGTTAGCCACACACGCCCCCTCCCACCGTGTACCTAGGTACACTAATACCCCAGCTTTGTGCTCCCTACAAGGTCGGCGGCCCTCGTCTAACCAGTTGTAGACCACGGCGTTCCCTCTTCGCATCGGCTTTCTGGATCCCCTCGCCAGTGGTGGTGTGTGCTCTGGGAATGCGATTCGCCGCCTAGGACATGGGCGCGGATGGAGTTGCGAGCCAGCATCGCGGGCGGGGTAGGGCAGGTAATGGTAAATTGTAAAAGACGTCAGTTGCAACTGGACAGATTACCTCCCTGTGGCTTACTGTGGTGCTGGTAGTCGCTGGGCCTGCATGAGTGCCATCACTCTTGTCCTCAGCCCCAGTCCAGCTCTGCCAGCCATGTCACCATTTCGGGCTTAACCACTCCGTAACACCGCATTGTACGACTCTGGCAGACATGGACTGATTGTTGCGAGGCGATGCAATTGCAGGTGAGAAGCAGGCGTAATCAGGCTTTCTGGTAATCAAGTCATCTGCGCCGGTTTCTAGCCCGAAGTAGCCTAGCACCGGACAAATTCCCCATTGCTTGCAGGCGACGCTACTGTGGGCAGCGCTATCATTCGAGAGGGGCCTGCTAAGGGAACGGGAGGTGGGCTTTTTTTAGCAGTTGCAATGATGTGGAAGGCTCATCAGAGGGCAGGGCATAGGAAGGCAGCGATCTGACAGGGAGGAGCATGGCTGAAGTGACCCCTGCGGTATTTGTAATGGCTGCTTGGTGATTTTGATAATGATGAGATGCATATTGGTGAAGCTGAGTGCTGCAGAAAGGCCAGTGCATCTAGCTAGAGGTAATACGTACGCATCCCTGAAATACCTCGTACAGCATAGCATATTGATGATTCGGCCAGCGCCGGCTTGCAGCTGGTGAAAAACCGCCTGCCGTAGTCTGCCCAGTAAAGGCAAAGGTAGTGCCGAGCCGTCGCCACTGTAGCTCCACGGCTACATTTGGCACTGGAAGCACTAAGACAGTAAGTAGGGAAAAAAAGAGAAATAAAAAAAATGAAAAAAGAAAGCAGAAAGGCGGAACAGAAGAGTCATGTTCCATGCCCTACCAGTACATAAAGTGCTAGCCCGCTAGCAGATACATGATACAGCGACACCCCAACTCCCCCTCCATTACATTAGCAGGCACAAACAGGCCCAAGAGCCACTGTAACTTGTCGGCCCAGCAGGTGCTTGCAGTGGGTGGCTAGTTGCCAGCAGCCAAGGTACCTGCCTATAACAAATACCGGCAACTGGCAACTTGGTCAACTTCTCATCCGCTCGCTATGGGCCGTTGCATGCCTTTTGCATTTATATTTCCGTCCTTGCAGGTACATGCACGACCTCGTTCCCCTCCTTCTCCTCCTCCCATCATCTCCACCACCACCACCACCACCACCACCACCATCTCGTCAACCACCTTCTCCTCCTCCAGGCCACCCTCCCTCCCTTCATCATCCACCACTCCAGCCCACCGTACGCCGCCCACGCCCACCCCAAGAAACAAGACCAGCCAACGCCCGCCGCCCTTCAGCCGGCGCTATACTAGGTTCTCCCACACCGGCCAACCGTGAAGCATCTCGCACGCGCGTCACTGCACGCTCTGCATCACCACACTACAAGCCAAGCTTCAACACAGCTGCTCTGCTCAAACACCAGCTACAGCCACCATCAACGACTCTCGCACCCGTCTCGCGACTCTAGCCGCGACCCTGACCTGCCTGCCTTGCGCTTGTTTCGTTCCTCTTCTCCGTCTTGCGCACTCGGCTTGTCGACTCATCCCCGCTGCGCCTTCGCGACTCGCGCTCCATTATCCGTTTGCGCCATCGCCACTTGCGCAGCACCTGGCTTTTTCCTAATCGTCCTCCAACCGCCCGACGACAAGTCGCCAGCTTCGCTTCGTCCTGTTGCGCATCCGTCCGAGCCTCCCGGCTGACTTCTGACTCGTGTCTCTCCTCACTCGTGTCATCACTTTACTCGCGCCGCCACGCGTTGCCACCAACAAGCTTGTACTAAGCAGTTTGCGCCGTTTGTCGCAGCGCTCGCATTTTCCTCACAGGTAACTATACACAGCTTCGTATCATCCCCGCGCCGCTTGCTCTGCCCCGACTCGTGCCTGTTTCCTTCTTTGCCTCCTCCCTTGCACCCGTTCGCACTATTCAAGCTATTTATGGCCCTCGCGGCCTGTCGCATGCTCCCAAGCCGCGCATCGCCCGCCTGTGTTAGCCTCCAAACCTGTTAGCTCACACCCGCCGCAACCACCACGGCCGTTGCCGCCGCACCACTCAAGGAGCTCCGTATCCGTGTGCCCAGCTTGACACCATCTTGTTCCCGCTGCCACACCGCATACATGCATGCCCAAATCGCCCTTTCCGCTTCAACTGCGTCTTGACTCGCTTCTTTTGGACCTCACTCGCCGAGTTCATTCTTCTCTTCCCTGCCACCATTCGCCTCGGGTTCGGCCGCCGTCGCCATGTACGCCCGCCAACCTGGTGGCAGCGCCGAGGGTGCCACAATCAATCCTGCGGCCCTCAACTCCCCCGGTAAGCACTCCTGCTCACATTCTTACTTCTTTCATATCTTTCTGGGCTCGCATCGCTTGTCGCACCCTTTTTGCGACCGGCGCGCCATGTCTGCTTGCCTTGCGCCGTTGCGATAGACCCCGCTGTAGCCTGGTTTGCACCAGCTTTCAATGCCATCTTATCGTGCCGTACCCCTGCAGCTCACAGCCATAGCTCCATCGGTGCTTGCTCTTCTTTTCTTTTCACTCTGCTAATCCTTCTGCTACCTTACAGCCCTCCTTCTATCTCACTCCACGAATCGCGCGAAACGGACCCGATCTCCAGACACTTTTAACGTCACGCAACCCATCGGTGTCGGTATGTCGTTGCAGATTCTCTGTGGCCACGTCTTGCAACCGCTGCGCCTTGCTCCATGCGCCCGTGTCGCGTACTGAACCTCACTGCCTCGGCCGCATGGGTTTTGCTAAAACAGCACTAATCCTGGCGTCTGCGCATGTGCGCGCATTGCCCTGGGCTGAGACTGTAGTTTGCACTGTCACGGGTGCAAGTTTGGCGAGCATGGCGCTCTCACTGACCACTCTCGCTCGTTACATTTCTATTAGAAAGCGGCAAGATCTTGACCATTCGCTAACGTTGTTTTCTACAAAGTAGGAGCCTCTCCGGCCCAGTCGAAGCGAACCAGACTCATGAAGCCTCACTCGGGAGACGCTTCTGAGGCGGGCGGCCAGCCGCCTGTTGCTGCCACCGCCGCACCTACCCTTCCCCCTCCTCAGACGCCACAGTCCCAGGCTACTTCGCTCCCCAACCAGACCACACCAGCGTACTCTGGAGGCGCCGCTCCTCCCAAGACGACTCCTACCAAATCAACCCTCAAGGCCCTGCCGACTGTTCGCGATCACACGACTGACCAGCTCAACCCAGCGGGCGATGAATACATCCCAAGAGAAACCGATGATTTCGGCGAGAAAAAGGTCATGGCCAATGGCCAGCTTCTAGGCGGCCGCACCTACCGCTGCAGGACTTTCCTTGTGCCAAACCGTGGCGACAAGCTCTTCATGCTAGCCACAGAGTGCGCCAGGGTGCTCGGCTACAGGGACTCGTATCTGCTCTTCAATAAGAACAGATCTCTGTTCAAGATCATTGCCAGCCAGGCCGAAAAGGATGACCTCGTCCAGCAGGAAATTCTTCCCTTCTCATACCGTTCCCGACAGATTGCTATTGTCACAGCCCGCTCCATGTTCCGCCAGTTCGGAAGTCGCGTCATCGACAACGGCCGTCGTGTGCGTGACGACTACTGGGAGACCAAGGCCCGTAAACAAGGATTCACCGAAAATGACCTTGCCGGCGAGAAGCGCCCCGGAGCCGCCAAGGCTCGCGAGGCCGCCGAAGCCCAAAACAATGTCATGCTTACCGGACCTCACACCGAAATTGTCTATAACAATGCCCCAGGGCCATATCCCGGCGCGCCACAACCTCATCTCGTCCAACCAGGTATGATGGGAGGCCCCGGATCTACCACTAGGATGCCCGCATTAACAATCGCTCCAGACCTAAATGATAATCGCCCCAGGGACTATTCCGGAATCGTTAGACGCGGCCCGCGCCAGGAGATCACCGGACCGGCCTACCAGGATCAGACCCGGCCCTCCCCTGCTATGGAACTGCATTCCCAGAGTCACCACGCTGCCGAGTTCAATAGATCCGTGAACCAGCAGCGTGATATGCGCGGCGACTATCTCCAGGGCATCTGGCACCGTCCCCACGAGCAGCCTCCATCTAGCCTGACACAACCTGTTGGTACTTCTGATGTCGCTCCCACGTCCCGTGCCACTGCGTCTCCCCACGCTGCTGCTGCAGGTCTACCTCAGCCCGGCGGAGTAGCTTCCCGATCGCCCCAGATGATGATGACCAACGCCCCGTACTCGCAGGGCATCAGTGCCCAGATGGGACAAGGCATGAGACAAGGTATGTACTCGGCGCGCTGCCTTGATGATTCACATTGCTAACAGCTCTAGGATCCACCGGTAGCATCAACGCGGGACAGCCTGGCTACAACTATCAGTCTGGACAGCAAATGTGGCCGCAAAACCCCCAAGCTGCCCAAGGCGCCTACGGAAGCTACACGACTCAGGGTCAACAGCCGCATCCTTCGCAGTCACCCGCTTCCATGCGCCAGCCTGGAAGCGGCCAGATGCAAAACATGCAGTTTCCACCAATGGGGGCCATGCCGCAATACGGGGGCCAGCAGAGCATGTATGGGGCAGACCAGACGCCCAGACAATACATGCAGCAGCCAGCAGCCGGCCAGCCAGGCGTTGGCCAGGCGTGGCAGGGACAACACTCGCCGACCCAGCCTCCTCCTCCTCAGCAACAGCAGCAACAGCAGTGGTGGAACACCTCGCAGCAGCCTCAATAATCGCGATTGCGACAGATATGTTTCGTTTACGAAAACAATGTGTCAATGCGGCCGGGACGCATGGCGCCTTCATTGTTCTCTCGCTCTTACCTCCTACATTCACAAACCACCATGGCTTTTTAATGTTGGCGGTGCCACTATTTAGCTTGGTACAAGCAGGAGCGAGAGCGCTGTCTATTTTGTTGTTTCTCCGGAGTTGCTGTTCTTGGATACCCGAACGTTTGCCTATTTATGCAGCCATGACTGTGCTTCCTGACGCTCTGTTGCCTTTCAGCATCGTACCGAACTGCATTTACTGTCTTTTTTGTTATTCCGATGCTGTGCTCTCAAAATTGGATGGAATAGAGGCGTCTAGGGCAAAAAGGGAGAAAGAGGAGGGATTCACGGAGTAGGCGGAAACTGCCAGACGGGCATGCCTCGACATGTGTCTATACACATGCGCAAACTTGGTCATCTTTATCTCCTGGGACGACGAACCTATATTCGAAGATGGCTTTATTATACCTCAGGATGATGGGGTAATTCTTCCAATGGGTCGCCTCATTATCTGGAAACGACATGGGCTGATTAAAATTGTTGTACAATTTTGTTTGGTTTTTTTTTTCTTCTCGTCTTTTACTGTCCGTTATCTCTCTTGTCGTGTCTTTTCAAAGCAATGGGAACGGAACGTTGAACTTGCGTGGGTTACACGGAAACTGCTTGTTGGCACCGATTCCTGATGGATTTCTTCTTTTGGGCCTTTTGTTTTGCTGGTACTTGTTGGGTTCAATTTGCATTCGGGTCTTGGGCTCAGGATTCTATTCTTCTCATGGGTTTGATTTGCTCAATTTTTTTCTTTCTTTTTCCAATGTTCGCTCTATCCGCTGCTAGTTTCCTGTTCGGTAATCTTTTACTGTCTCGTCTGCTCGTTAGTCGTTTGCTGTACAGCCTACGAACCATACTATATGCAATGGTTTTATTGTCTTGAATGTGTCGACCATTATGAATGTGATGATGTCCTCGGCTTTCATTCATGATTTGCCTCTCTGCCAGCATCGATCACTTACCTAGTCTCTGTTCCTGAACTAATTGGCACAGACTTGGTTCTAGTATCGTGCAGTTTTACATGCCACTCGGTCATTGTCATAAATGGTTGGCCCACTGCCTGAGTCGTGTGGTGTGCATTGTCGTCTAAATTTGGACCGCGCAGCGCGCTAACAAGACACAGCCAGAGGGCGCACCGGTGACGAACAAGGGAGGCTATTCATCCTATTCGCATTTGTCTCGCCGCAAAATCAAACAATGGTTGCAAGCACCCCAAAAAAGCAACTACGCGAGAAGAGAGAGAAAGAGAGAGAGAGAGAGAGAGAGAGAGACCCAAAAGAGGACTAGACAATAAATAGGTAGCGTCCTCTTTTCTCCTTGGTACATTGTTGTAGTTGTCACTACTATTTTTTCAGCTCGCATAGCCAAGGCTTTCTTAGTCGTCGCTTCGACTTGCTTCCGAAAGCCTGATTTGGGCCCCAGCCACACAGGGTCTCGCCGTCATTGGTAATGGTGTGCGTAGTATTCGTTTTCCAGTCTCACCGAAGGAGGAGAGGGGGGTTTCACCGAGAAAGTGTATGCTGCGGTGGACATTTATCCAGACGAGGTCTTGTGTGTGGTGTCGGTTTGGTATCGAGCTGGCGCGGGATCGCGCCCGCTGCGGTTCGTCCGCGCTCCACCGCCAAAGATACTGGTACATGGCTGTGTATGTAGAAGTAGCTACGGTCACCCGTGTACCTATATATCCCCATAAGCCACGAACTGGTGGCACTCGGACAAATGAGTCGCTGGGGCTAGCAACTCTTGGCCATCTACTCGTCGACTAGTTACTAGTAATAGCCACAAGTTTTGGGCATCGTTGGAACCCCCCGCATTGCCCACACACACACACACACACACACACACACACACCATCTGTGTAGGACGCCGTGGACGCCCACGTTTAGATGGCTGGCCCGCGCTGGCCAATCCCGTCGTGAGGATGCGCTTTGGGCTCTTGGCTCAGCTCGCCTACCACACACACACACAGAGAGAGAAAGAGAGAATAAGTCGCCATTTGCGAGGCCCGAACCCTTTCGCGAGCCAAGTACCCGAGTCACGGACAGCTGTTCCGTGTAACAAAACCTGATGTCGACTTTTCTTCGGTCACACTGCCAAATTAGAATATTCGGGCACCCATACCGTCGGGTCGGGTGAGTCGTCTGTTGATTTCGCATCGGCAGTTGAAAACCTGGTACGAGATGAAAGGGGGGAGGGAGGAGGGGTACGAAAAGAAAAAAAATGTGCTACATAGTATTGCCACTGTGCCTACAAGTTGCATTGTACCTTGTTCTTTCTTGCAAGAGACTCCTCCGTTGTTGCGGTGTGATGTGGAAGAGGGAGACCGCGATGCTGTCCGGGGCGTATACTTGCGGGCGCCGCCAGCGGTCGCTCCCTCTCTTCTCCTTGTTGCTGTTGACCGCCGCAAAATGTTCATCTGCCCGCTGGTCCACAGGAACAAGTTGCTCAAGTGATGGTCTTCTTGATCTGCGCAGCCAATTCTCCGCACCGGCAGAGGCGTTGTTGCGCCGAGTAAAACTCTCGTAGATCTGAGTTTCCGTTTTGAATCAAGGGACTCGAACGCACGGACAAGCCGGGAGCTACAATCATGCCATGTGAGTTTAAAGGCGAAAAGCACTGGCCATTTATTAGCCCGATAAGTCGCGTTTTTGACAAGTCATAATACTGTCGTTGGAGCTGACTACGTTTGGTGGTGACGAGTGTTTGGGCAGACAATGCACGGTGTAAAGGCCAGGGTTGGTGTCGCAATTGCGACTGCGGATAGGTTATCGCGGTACTCTTGGGCATCACAATCATCGGGGACTGATGCTACTGCAGAATACGTGGTCTCCCGATTGACTGACAATTACAGCGCTTTCTTTTATCGTTGACGCGGCTGTACATCAAGTGTCTTGTTTTAATGAAACAATGACCGTAGATGTCGCGACGTGTACATCGCAATGCTCATTTCCTGCTGATCGTCCCTACCCCATATTACCCCGGCTTCGCAATGGGCTGGGGCATCTCTGTGGACCGATGAAACCCGGCATAGAGCAGCTCTATTTACCCTGTATCTGGGAACCAGAGACATTGACGAGGTCCGGTGCACCATTTCTACATACGGACAGAGCCCCGTCGCCTTGGAGGCCCGAACTGCCGTGGATTCGCACCACGAGCCCATTTCCCGTTGCGCTAAGAATCAGAAACACCTTCATTCAATCTCACACAGTTGGGCACGTACCAAGCGGCCCGTCCCAGGGCGGCGCGAGCGGCGGCATGAAGCCAGAATGAAATTGCCACTGGAGAAGCGGCGCTCCCTTATCGTTACAGCGCCCGATATTGTAGTGGCGACGAGGCCGATGCGGCAAAATCCATAGCCCAGACCACGCTCCAGAGCTACTTATGAAGCCCGCCTGGCTTTCAGCTCGGTATTATTTGATTTGCCACCCGCCCTCGTGGATTGAAGCCGGAATCGAACAAGACATTCGTCAGCAAATTCAACGAGAATGAGTGCGACGACGCAGCCTTGCGGGGGCGCTAGGACCAGCAGGCTGGTTGGGCTGAGAAATGGTACTTATCCGTCTTACTGTGTATGGAGACGCCCCGTTGGAAGAAAAAAAGTCAGGTCCATGCGAATGTAGCAAGAAGCGATAACTCCGCAAGAGCCGGTGACTTATTGTACCTGTTTCCGGAGGGGTGTGTTGACGAGGCCTCCGCTAGTGTCTAATTAGACGGCGTCGGGCAGCGCTCACGACGTCTCAGTCAGCGTCTGAACATCAGCATGATGGCAGTACATCAAGTATTGATGGGAGTTGGGGTGTTTTGTCATTCTTCAGGTATGAAACTGGCATAATATACATTTGCCTGGAGGTTGAAGTGTATTGGTTCTTGGAGAACGCATGCCGCTGCAAGTCATCTAGCTTGGTACCTGCATCTTCCCCGCATGGCGGCCGACGGCTGGTGCGTTTCAAAAGCTGAAAGCCGGGTGGGCGGAGGCTGAAATTAAATCCCTAGCTGTTTTGACGGGTTTGAAATCTTCAATCGTTCCGGGTAAAGTGACGTGTGCACGATTTGCGTATGACGAGGATCTTGTACAATGTAACTTCAATGGCTTGAACCAACGGCGCATTTCGGCTGCCGTCTGCATCTCGCAGAATGAATGGGCACGCGGCCCGACCTCGCGTGGTCTGTTCCTTGCATGACATGACTTGGGGGCTGATCAGCACCGCCAACGGTCGGCTTTAAGTGAAAGAGGGAAGTTGCGGTGAGGTTGTGAAGCAAACGTCCAAGAGCACGAACCCCCCACGCCTGGGAAGCTGCAGGCATTGTCCATTGCTTCTGTCCACGTTTTAGCAGATAAAGGCCGCAGGGACCCGCAGCACAACGATGCTGCACATGATCATTTCAGCAAGGGTGGCCAAGCCCCGGGCTGCACAATGCAAGCCGTTAATTCCACATATGTACGGTTAGTGTGCAGTTGCGGCGGCGGCGGCGGCGGCGCTCGCTTGAATCGTGACTTGGTGGTGTGGGGAGGACGGAGAGGTGTGTGTTGCGGACAGAGCCACTGAGCAAGCCATGCACATGGATGCAAGAATTTGCCGTCATGGGGAGTTTGGAACGAATCGCTCGGACGGGAACGAGAGTTACCGATGGCGAGACCGTCATGGCCGATTTGTCTCACCCCGAGGATGACCAACGGGCATGGTGTTCTGAGCGAGCCCAGCGCCGGCGGTTGAGGCCAACGAGCAGGTGTAGCTGCCATCTGCAGCCGTCGACGCAAATTGTTTTTGTTGACAGTCACCTGTTGAGCATCAAGCGACTGGCTAGGTAGTGAGTGGTGAGTTTAAAGTGCCATGTAACTTGTCGATGCGATGTGACGGTAAATTGAGCGGAGCGCAAGGCATTGACAAACCACGAAGCGTCACGGATGCGGACCTCGGAAGCATTGCCCAGGTTTTCTTTTTGTTCGTTATCTTTACTTTTGCTCAATGCCGGCTCGCGATCCTCCGGCCAAAGGTCTGCGGTCAGTGTACGGATATCCGTAGTTGAGTAGAATACTAGGGCAGAGTACCGTGTACCCACGAGGTACCTATCTTGGCTTCATGGTGGTGGCGGCCTAGTGCCTGGCGCCACAGTAGCCAGGAATAGGCAAACAAGAAGCAATCATATTGGCCAGCATTCTTTTTCGTCTTGTGGCTGGGCTACTGCTTGACTGCCACACTGCTAACGTTGGCGGTGCCAATGCAGCCATATCTTTTTTTGGTGGGCAGCTCGGACCAGCTCTTGAATGCCACGCCATGCCCATGCTAGCGAACGCCATCGGACATGGAGAAATGGCGAATGATGATCTTACCAAGTACTGGTATATCGCCGGCCTATGTCATGAAGCGTAGCGAACTAAAGCTGAAACGACGACCGCTTGGTGCTGCCCGTTTGTTTCTGGTGGGTGAATATCCATGACTGAGATGGGAGTGGTCGCAAGACGACATCTTTTGGAAGTCTGAGAAAGGTAGTGAACAAAAGGAAACAGGAGAAATGAGAAGAAAAGGAACATTTGCAGCGCCAAAGGGTGTCTTAGAGTCCAAGCGGGCAAAAGAAACAAAAATTCTGGCACTCGAGCTGCAGATTAGAATCAATCAATGCACCTACTAAATAAGTTAGTTAGTGATCCCCCTACCGTGGTGCGTGCTACCTTCCACCTTACCTAGTGGAGGGGCAGGGGCAGGCGGGGCGTGCAGTAGCGGGAGTGGTGCGGCGCTGCAACTGACAGCGGGTGGGCGCTAACCGAGCTGTGTGTGGCCGCCGAGGCCAGCGCTGTAGTCAGGTTGCCAAGCTCCTACCTTAAGTGACCTTAGGTACCTAGAAGCTTGGTAGCACACTTTGGCCTGCTGTACCAGTGCCCTAGTCTGTTGTAACTAGTGCTCAAACGGCACCCGAGACGGCGCAGCTTTCCATTTTGATACAAGGGCTGCCGCCAACAAACGGTGGCCGCACCGTACAGTTACACCAAGCCTCACTGTGCTGCTCACGGTGTTTGCAGCTGTCCGTCCTCAACCACGCTAGATCGGACGACCTGTCACCTTATTAGGTCTCCATCTCGAGATGCCTACTAGCTGCCAGCTCTCGGCCCCAACTTGCTTTTTTATGTATGCGCCGTCGTATCGTGAGCCTTCCTGTCTACTAATGCTTCCCAATGATGACCAGGCTAATCGCTTGGTAGCTTTAACCGAGCCTGCAGCATGTGTGTGACCAAAAAGCAAGCAAACGCCAGCCGTGCTTTATATCCGTCTGCCTTGATCCGAGCCGCTCCTCATCCTCTCGATCAGTCGTGACACAGAGTTTGCGCGTGTCCCACCGTGCATCAAGCGTTCCTTTTGATGCTGCATATTTTCTTTTGCTTTATTTCTTTCCACATGGCCTGGTGAGAATGGACAGTCGGGCTCGAGCCGCGATGCACTGCGTTTCCGGGCTCGCTCCGCCGGGTCTCAGACATTGATGGCTCTCCTCCTCTCCCGCTGGTATGAATCACGGTATGACAGCCAGCTTTCGGTTTGCACAATCAAGGCCCGGGTATCGGATGGAGTATTGCCGGTGCGTGATGAACCTCTGGTTTGCATTCGAAATGATGCCTATCCGCACTGACCTCGAGATCTCGATTGTGGGTGGCTGCCATCGACATTGCAATGACCAGCCTGACAATGGTGATGACTTCTAAGACATGTACTGAACACAGACCGGAACTATGCCGCACCACCAGAATCAGTATGCAAGAGCAACTGTGTGCCGTATCTGTTGGAGCGCTCTACAAACACGCCATTCGCTGAGAGCTGCAGCCGAGTCTGTCACATCTGTCAATTACTGCAGGAGTCGCTCCAATCTATCGCCGCCTGCCCCGTCAGACCGCACCGCTAGTGGGGTCTTCAAGGGAACTGGCATATACTCCGCAGCTACGAAACATTCGCTCTCGGCGCTTACAGAGCTATTAATATCCAAGGACTGGTATGGAGAGACAAAAAAGAAGAGGCACACAAGTCATGATTCGGCCTGTATTCCGCGCGCCACCAGCTGCCCACGCTGCCGTCTTCACTCGTACGAGCTGATCTGAGCTGTGAAAATGGACCTTCTCCACCATCCAGATATTATCATGGCGGAGTCTGTCTCTTGTTCCTGACTTGGAGGCTTTGGAGGCCAAGTATCGCGGCCTAGTGCCATGCCACTCCCAGGCCCGGCCACACCAGTCGCTCGCTAGTTGCAAGGCCGCCTGCATGATGACCAGAAACAGCGCACCTTGACCACTTGGCGTCACCACAGCCTGTGAACCCCAGCAGGCTCGTCACAAACAGACTCGGACAAGTGAATCAAGCCATGTCGCCGCTGCCCAACAACACTGGCGGTGACAGCCGACGCCCGGCAACAAGATCAAGTCGCGCCACGCGGTTCCTTGACCAGCAAATAAACGACGAATTATACCAAGCTCGTATCATACCGTGTCACATCTCATAGTTTTGCAACTCGCGCCACTGCCAGCTCGGGTAAAGACTATCTTCGAACCAGTAGAGGGGAAAATGGCAAGTTGAGCGCTCCATGTTTCCCCCCACTGTCCGCCGAACTTGCACAGACGGTGTCTCCAGCTAAAAGAACAGGTGCGGAATATTGAAAGACCATTGATAATCCAAGCCTGCCTGGTATCATTATGGAGCTTGGGAGCGCCTTCGAAACGTGCTGCTCTGTTTCTGGCCCTGGACCAGTTCCCGCACCCGCTCTTCTCCACACCACCACGAGCAGCCAAACCGCCATCACCCCTGATCCTCACGAAGAAATATGGGCGTCGTTCTTGCAGCATGCCAAAACACCCGCAGCCCATACTCAGTAGTGAATTTTTTTCCTTTGCCCGTGTGTGTGCCTGTGCCTGTGCGCCACGCTTGCACCGTTACGACAGGCCACCTGCAGCTCTGTTCTGTCCCCCCACCGCCCGCCCCCCTGCCACTCTGCTACAGCCTCCAAGCCTTTTCGCCTTGGCCACTCGCTGGCCCCAAGACCTGCAGGATCGGCTTTGCTTCGTTCTGGCCTGTGGATGGTACTTTGCGTGTACCTCGCACCTGTCCAGAATAGCTCGCGCACGTCCACTGCCGTCCCCACTGGCCGTGGTTAAGATGGTGTCCACGATGGGCCGCCCCGTCCGCACACCACCCCTCCTCGCCTGAGTCGAGTCTACTCTGCTCGCCATCTTGTATGTATATAGAACTACGCCATCCTCTCCAGTCCCCAACGCTTGCCTTGCTCTTGTCGTCTCTTCTGGCCTGCCAAGGCATACCTAGCCTCCCTGCCGAATATTCTGCACTGTCTTGTAAGCCTCGATACCTTCCCATGTCTTTAAGTGAAACAGTCTTGCTCTAGCTAGACCTTGCTTCCTGCCATTCCGCTTCTACTTGATCGCCTGGAGAGAGCTCGGTACTACGGTGCTGACCGCCACTGCTCATAGATATCTCGACGCCGCACTTGGCTTCCTAGACGAACCTTCCTTTCCAGCTCAAGTGGCGCATTTACCCCGTCACTCGCTCAACTTGGCGAATGTATATCTCTTAGTCCTTCGCTTTCACACTCATTCGTTTCTTTCCACGTCGGTGAGGGTAGATACCTCGACCGCTTCTCATAAATCGACGGGCTACATCGCCTTACACTCTTCATGGACTGATACGACACAATTCCTCTTCTCACTGCAACTTTGGCCGTCTCGCGCCAACATCCAAAGCTGCAATCCCGTTGACAATGGGGGGCGTGCACATGACCGACAAGAGCCTGACCATCATCCTCGCCTCGGTGATCCCCGGGGTCGCGGTTCTCACACTCTGCGCTGTCTTGTGCTGCAGAATTCAAAGACGCAGGGCGCGACTCTTCCGCAGAGGCATCACTCCAATCGGCGAGGAGGAGATTCAATCATGGAAAGTCGACAAGGACGATGAACGCTCCGAGGTTCTCGAGCAGGGCCCATTGCACCAGCGCGAGAACTCGAACTCATCAAGCAAGCCCCCGAACATCGTTGTTTACCAGAACACGCCGCCGCGTCGGCTTTCCGAGGACCAGGAGTTCCTGTCCACCTCGCCGTCCTATCGCGCCAGCGTCGATACTCCCACTACACCAGTGCAGGCCCGCGCACCGAATTCTCGACCTGGTTTGACAGACGACACTGTTCCAGGCGATGATGCTTTCATCCTTCAGCCTAAAAGACAAACACGTATCGGCAAGCACCCGCCTGTGTCTGGCACAACCCGCCACAACCGTGCATGGAGTACTCGATCTCTATCTCGCGGGCCCTCACACGAGAACTGGTACGGCGCCGACCAGGACAGCACGCCGCCGCGCCACTCTACAGAGACTTTCACCCGAAGCCGATCTATGCACCACACCTCAAATAACAGCACCGCCTACTCGACTCCTGCCAAGCCGCCCAGGGCGTCCTTTGATGACGATATGTTTCTGGGTGGACTGTCACCACGACCACCAGTCCACAAGTCCGAGATTGGTCGAGCCATTGGCTGAGAGGCATGCCAGGCACCCAGGGTACAATTATTAGGAGTCTCCTCTTTTTTTTTTTTACCTGTTTCAACCCCTTCAATTCGCAAAAGCCACCGACCAGGCTAGCTGACCAATGCCGTCGCTCTGGTCTCTTATTTTGCCATGTGCAATGCCCACAAAGTTGAACCCTGCTTGCGGGTCGGCGGATCCAGCCTGCGTTTCCAGCCCGTTGAGCGGACATGTCTTTCACGGCGCTGTTCTACGACACCTGGAGAAGTCCAAATTGTTGCACTAGAATTCGTTTGCGCTTATTGCGGAGTACTCACGTACTCAACAAGCTAGGCTCTGATGCAGATATATCATCGCTCAGACCTTGCAGGCCAAGGTGGTTGCCATACCCCTTGAGTGGAGCGGGAGCTTTCCTTTATGTTACTATGCACCGGGCATACACATTGACGAAGAACCAATGCCTGTTATGGCGAAGAACACTTCTCAGCAATTCGGGAGGCTTGTTTTGCTTTTTCGACACTTTTGCTCTACGGAATTTTCTCTTTTTTTCTTCTCGCTGAATATTGGCATAATGTACGTAATGGCTGGATATACCCTGGAGGAGTTCTGGAAAGTACAAAGATTATCCTCATGAATATACCATGAGGCTGGCAGACATATTTTACCACTTCATGCTTGAGCAGTGCTCGGCATGGGATATTTAGAACACATGCGTACAAAGTACATGAGGCTCGGCGAGACTGACGGGTTAGCCGGAGCAGAGTTCAATGAAACCACCAACTCTTGAACAGAAAACCGCAAAGCTGATTTACCTTTGAATTTGTGCATATGCCGCCGACTGTGAGACTGACCTGTGAGGTCTTTTTCTCTGCACGCATTATGCTCGACGGCGTGAGGCTGCCGTTGAACATGAGCATGATGCACCCCGCGAAGTGCTGACAACCTTCCGGCACAAGTATTGTGCTCTACATGTCGGATTTGACTTGGAAGATGTATGCTGGTTACCGTATGGAGCATGCTATGTTCGCCATGTCATCAAAAACACACACAACTACTTGTATGCATTGATTGCGGAGGAGGCTCATGTAACCACTTAACGCGGGTTTACGCAAGGACGGTGGGAACATGTGGAGTCGGCTGGCAAAACGCGTCCGTAAAGAGGGTGCAGAGCACAGACGCGCCTCCAACTCTGTTCGATCAATCAACTTTTGGGAGTTTTGTTTGCGATTGATCGTCACACCCGAAAACGACATCGACCTCTGTCCCGTTGACCAATTGACACGCCGAGACTACAGATAGCCTTGGCCAACAACGGCGATCGCGCGCACTCCTGGAAGCAGTCCAGCGATCCTCCCCACGCCAGCCATCCCGCGATCGATTCGAAGTGGGAGCGACGAGACGCCCTCCTTTGGCGGCCTGACCCCTCGGTACGCGAGACGACGGGGCTCGTGAAGGCATCTAGATCAAGAAATCGAATATACACTACCAAAATGCCGCCTCGCAAATCCGACGCGCGCAAGAGCGACGTCTCGGCTGTCGCCGCCGCCGCCGCCACCGCCACCACGGGCGATGCTTCACAAATCACCGCCGGCGATGACTCGGTCCTATCGACGACGACGACGACGCAAGGAGGCGCCGGCAGATCTATAAGCGAGGGGGCATCGTCCGCGCCGAAAAAGGGCAAGGAAATCGCCGCGGCGGCAACGGCCGCGGGCGACAACGACAAGACGACGATTGAGGACCTGACGCTGCCCAAATCCATCATCACGCGGTTGGCCAAGGGCGTACTGCCGGCAAACACGCAGATCCAGGCAAACGCCATCATGGCGATGAGCAAGAGCACGACGGTCTTTATAAGCTATCTCGCGGCACAGTATGTCTTTTTCTATACATAAAAAATCTCGATCCCTTCAGAGAAAGTGAATGCTTTGGGCGGACACGTTCGCTAATGCAGAGAATAAAATAGCGCGAATGAAATAACGCTCAATGCGAACAAAAAGACGATTATGCCGGCGGACGTTTTCAAAGCGCTGGACGAGATTGAGTTTGATTTTCTCAAGGAGCCTCTCGAGGCCGAATTTGCGAGTACGTTGCCAAAACTGAGCCCTACGAGTCACTCTCGCCACACCTTCTCGAGACGTAGAAACGCCTCCAAGCAGCATACCACGCCGGAATTATAGCACATGGGGCGATGGACAAAGCAAGCGGCGACTTTTTCTTCTTCTTCTTTTTACTGACTGTGGTGCCACAGAATTCAACGCCATCCAGACAGACAAGCGCAACACGTACCGTCAAAAAGTAAAGGCGGCAGCCAAGCCCACAGCAGGCGGCGACACCGACATGGGCGGCGCCGGCGTCGCAGACTCCTCCCTGATCGCCGACACGACCATGGCTTCCGCACCTGGTGGCGCCGACGATGACGATGCGCCGCCATCCAAAAAGGCACGCGTGGAGGAATCCAGCGCCGACGCGGATGAGACAGAGGTGGACGACGGGGAAGAGGATGCCGCCGCAGAGGACATGGAAGACGAGGAGGAGGATGATGATGATGATGATGAAGGGGAGGTGGAAGAGGACGAGGAAGAGGAGGAAGATGACGAGGATGGGGCAAGGGCGAGTGGTGACGAGACGCAGGACGCGCTGGAGGAGAGAGTGGACAGAGACGAGGCGGACGAGGCTTTGGACGGTGACGAGAGTGATTGAAAAAGCTAAAAAGAACAGGAGTCGACTCGCGAACGACGATTTTGGTACTTTCAGCGGACATCTAAGCGCAGTTCAAGTGGGAGACAGACCTTGTACAACGATGACCAGCAAATTGAAATCAAGCATTTAGTGTAAAATAGACATGGCATATTATAACAGCATGTGAAAATTTACATACATTACCAATCCACGGCGAACAAAGGCTCCCCTCCCCGTCCCATCACCGCAAGGTTTAAACAAAGACCTACCTGTCAGGCAAACATGGTCATCAACCCGTTCGGTCAGTCGGTCGGTCGGTCGGTCGGTCGGTCCGCCAGCCGCGGCCCGTTTCACAAAGTGTCTCTTATTCAACAGCAAGCAAACAATCGATCATGGCACAAGGGAAACTTTGTATCGACGACGAGGCCCCCTGTCGCACAAACGCGGATATGAAAGAGGTCGGCAGAAGAAAGGGGAGCGAAAAATAGAGGAACATTCATGTACGCACCTACATGACAGGATTGATAGCCTCTCATCTTGGGTTGCCAGCACCCGATCACGCATGGCGTGCGTGTGTGTGTGCTTGTAGCATAGGCAGGCCGCGTCAACGTCTGCGCCATGATGCCGACGAGGCTCTGCCCGTCCTTGCTCTGCTCAGCCACACCACACTTCCAATTCAGGTCGCCGTTGGTGATGTTAGCGCAGCGATCGACAATCACCTCCACAGCGCTTTGCTGATCACCTCCAGCAAAGGCCGGAATAGGAAAGCATTCGACTACAGGAATCAACTAAAGGAACCAACTCAGGAATTAGACGGAAGCATTTTCACATGGCAAGCAGGAATGTACCACATGGTAAATCTAAATTAATTAAGAGTATCTGCTCCCTTCGCCTCTGCTATGGAAATCAAAAGTAAGAAAACACGCCGGCAAAAACAGAACAACAAAGATCCGACTGTGCGACCTCACAGCTTTCCCTTATTCAACTATACTGAATTCCTATCCTTGGTTCATGTAGAGAGCTCATGACAACTGATGCAGCATGTCGAGCCGAGACCCGGCGTGGTCGCACCAGCGCCTGAGCTCGTCATCCAGATCGTCCCAAGCCACTCGATCGTTCCGTCATCTTTTTTTTGCATTCGTCAAGGTATTGCGTCGTTGGTGAAAATAAGTCGTCAAGGCCAAAAGGCGTACTGGTTTTAAAAATCGGTACAGAGAAGTGAAATAGCGGCGGGGCCGGCCTAAAAGCCCCTGAGCCAAGCTAGGCTGCTCAGCACTTGTTCAACGTCGCAAAGTTTAGATGAGGTAAGCAAAGACGCCGACGGCGGCGGCGGCAGCAGCGATACCCTGGCCAGCGGCCATGGTGGGAGCAGCCATGCCGTGGCTGCTGCTAGTCGACGAGGCGGAACCGCTGCCACCGGTCTGGCCAGTAGCCTCGGGAGAGGCAGTGGTGGAGGACCCAGAGGCGCTGCTGCTGGAACCGCCCGTGGAGGCCTTAGTAGGGTCCAGGGTACCGCAATGCGACATGATGTTGGTCTTGCAGGCCTCCTGGTTTCTGGCGTTGCCGACGTTCTGGGAGTTGCAGAGGTCAAAGAGCTTCTGGCAGATGAAGGTGGGCATCGTCTGAGAGTAGTACTCGAGACCGGGAGCGCTGCTGTTGGACGAGCAGAGGCACTTGTAATCGAGAGTGGCCTGGACAAGCAAGTTAGTACGACTGTCGTAATTTCGTTGGTGGGGAAGCGCAAATGCGAGAAGTAAAACGTACAGCAGTGCAGTCATTGGTGGACGCGCCGTCACCACAAAGCTGGCTGCAGCTGTTGGTCTCGGCAGCACACCACTGAGCTAAAAGAGAAAACTCGTCAGTATCAGGGCATCAGGCGATGGGCGCGTGGAATTGCAAGCTTACCTCGCTCCTGAGGGGTGGCCTGGTTAGGGTCAAGCTTCATTTCGAGCGAGCTGGTGTAGTTCTGGACCTGGGCGGTAGCAGCACCGGCAGCGGCGAGCGCGAAGATGGCGACCTTGGCGAACATTGTGATTGTTTGGAGGAGTGTGATTGACCTGTCGCGGGAGGAACTGAGGTTAGCAACGGGCGAGAGTCGGAGGCCGAGGCGATGCGACGCGCAGACGGCGAGAGGTCTGCGGCGGAGCTTCCGGATGGGCGTGTTGGGGGGACAATTATTTACCTTGAGAGGAGAAGAGTATGGATATAAGATTAAAGAGTTATTGAGACGACTGACGAGCAGACGGGCAGAGGCTGAAGCAGAAGCAGTTTTGGGGGGGGAGAGGAAGGAGAAGAGGTCCGAAGCGGAGGAAGAGGATGACGAGAGGGCTTTTCTCAGTTTAAGAAAAAAAACAGACGGTTGGGCTGGGCGGCGGAAGGAAAGCTCGTGGACGGCAAGAGCTGGCCGAACGGGCAGGGTATATAACTGGGGAAGCCGAAGAGGAGCAGAGAAATGGGCGCTAGTCGCTGGGGCTACTGATACGAGCAGGGGCCTGCCAGTGGCAGTCTTTTTTTTTTTTTTTTACAGTCGGTTTGAAGCACTCTATTTTATAATTTAGTGCCTGAATGGCAAAAGCCGCTGGCCGCTAAAAAGTTTACCGTAGCGTACCAGTAAATTTACCTGGGCCTGGATAGGTAGCTTTGTTGCTAGCGTCGGCCGAAGTTCCTTGTGGCTGGAGTAATAAGTTGAAAAGAAGCGGTTGGGCCGATAGCACGTTGTGATTGACAGGGCAGGGCAGCATCTATCACCAGCGACTACCTACGTAACAACCTACCACCTAGGTAGGCACTCCGTACTGAAAGGTCGCATCACACTCTTTCGCTTCGCCGGGACCCAGCATCGAGTCTTGGCCTGACTTGTCATGCTCGAGCAACCTCCGCCGCGAGCGAGTGGTTGGGGGCTGCCAAGACGGCGCTAGTGAGCACGCCTGCAGGCCATTTGGCCATTTGGCCTTTTTGCACAGCGATGGGCCTCTCCGTTGCCACTAGGTGATATTACCTCTGCCTACGGATACCCATATCGAATATTGGATTACTGTCACTACCAGCCTGCCGCCAGGTATCAGGCATGGGGCATCAATTTATATTACAACACTTGTAATAATAATAAGACGCCCCATGCCTCTAGTTTCGCGCAGCCTTGTCAGCGGATAAGGCAGTGTCAATTTGTTTACAAAGACCCGGCGTCAGCGTCCTTTGACGGTGACAGAAGACAGAAGAAACCCACGGGTTACTTGTGTGCTTGTGTCCAAGTCCCAGGTTGCCAGAGGCGCTGAAACTTCCCACAAGCTACAGCACCACACCTGGTCGGCCCACTGGAGATGGTGCCCGCTCTTGCCGTTTTAGCGCCGCCCAGCAGCCGTGCCAGCCGTACAGGCACCTCCGGTTGCCACTCGACAGGCGACAGACAGCACATGCACTGCCTGTAGTTTGCCGAGCCTACCTACGAATACAGGGCTCTCGTATTCTGACTTGTCTGAGTCTTGTCGTTGCCCCGGAACATTCACTCCTCGCCACTGGCCAGGGCCCCAAGCCTCATGAGCTCCCGGGCCAGCACCCACTGCAACCTCTTTACTCCCGGGGTGCGCCTCGGCGTTCGTCATCGTGCAAACTTTCGTCTCTGCCATCACAGCTTTTCCAGTCTCCCATTCAGTGCCTCCCGATTCTGATGTCGCATCCCTGTCGCTTCCCAAGCGGCCAGCGCCGTGACAATTTTTTCTTCGCCATGACATTGCTGCACATGACAGCATCATATCCCTTGTCGCATAGCAGTGTCATGCCCCAGCGCTGCAACACTTGTCTGACTGGAATGCGTCGCACAGGTTACACAATGCATTTGGCACACAATGTCCACCGACGAGTCTCATCCATCGCAGCTGTCCCCACAGCACGCATGATCGATGCGATTCGGACGCAAAGGACGGATATGCACCGCGCACGGCTGCTTTCCCCAAAGCGCCATCACCCGTTCAACTGATTGTTCTGTGGCGCTGCCGCCCCAGCCTCGAACTGTCTCTCCAGCCCCCCAACACCCAAACGCGCCCAAGCCACCGCGGCCACCAGACCACAGTGCCACCCAACCGTTCCCCAACGGCCACCACAAGGCCAACTGTCGCAGGTTGAGTAAATAAAATAAACATGATGCAGCTAGAGGCCATTATTACTGCGTATAGCGCCACCTACCACCAGCCACTAGCTCCTGCTACCTGCCTAACCTGGCAGTCCACGCTGCCCTTGTCACTATCGTCCCGCCACCTCTATGGCAGGGCAAAGCGGTCGTGGATAGCTTGCGCAGCCAGGCTTCATGATGCTTCACGACCGAGTTGAGAGTGATGGCGAGTGAGAAGAGCATTCGCATTACACAAATATCCGCTAGTGCAAGAGAGCACGCAAGCCTCACTCCATGCCCGTAGCACACACACTGGTGCTGGCATCTTGTGCTTTTGTGCAATACCTGTATGCCGTCACGTGAGGTGTACAGATAAGCCTGCCGTTCCGAATCGCACATCCGTACTTCTTTACACACCGACTACTCCCATACAGTCCAAGCAGTCGACATCTCGTCTGAAATCAGCTTAGTCAATTCATCAACCCAACTGAGCTCTTCATTCATTGCTGCGAGTCAATATAGCCATTCTCGTGCAAGTTGCACCCTGCGAGCGCCCCACCTTGTTATAGCTAGCGCCAGCCCTCTGCGGGACTCCGATTGCTGAGTGGTGAGCTTCAGAAACAATCAACTGCACGCCATCCGCTGCTCACGTCGATTGTCTCGTCGCTACCAGCAGAAGCTTCAGGGGAAGCAACGCCGAGACACACTCGATGATGGATCGGCTCCCTCGGGAGCTAGTCGAAGAGATCATAGTAGCCTTTACGCGCAGTGCTACCAAAAATGACGTCCTGGACAAGCGCCTCGTCTGCCGCGACTTCAACCGCATCCTACGGCCCCTTGGCTGCCGCACGCTTGCTTTGGATATGACGCGGCTCAACAAGCAATCCAAATATGCTAGGCCTCGCCCAGAAGCCCTACAGACGATAGGGCATCGCTGCAAAGCTCTACACATCGACATGAGCGTTCTGCGAGATGACTGTATGACGGATGCCGCTTTCTCTTGTTCCTCTTGCATGTGTATTGACACTGCCTTATAGACGAAGTCGACGAACTGACTAATACGCTCCTGAAAGTCCCTAGTTTGGGTTATTTCCTATTAGCGTTGCGGCATCGATACGCGTTCAGCGACAGGTCATTTACGGAGTCTGACTTCTACCGTGCCATGACAGATATTCTCTTCAACTGCCGCGATATCGATCGCGTCCGCATCTGCCTCCCCTTCCCAATCACTGGTGTACGCTGCGGCGCCGCGACGCGCGTTCTTGCTAATGCGCTCAAGGCACTAGGGCAGCGGCCCGAGGAGGACTCGGCTCCGCTCAAGATGCTCATCCTTGAAAGCGTCGCCGATGACACCTTGTGTGAGCTGTGGATGAACCCCTCGGATGTTATGAACATGCAAAATCTTCTGTCCTCAGTCGACACGCTCCTGATTTCAATCAGGCGCATCGGCCACCAGTCCTACCCCGCCAGCATGTTTGGTGCCGCCATGTGGAACATGATTTACAATGCCGTCAATGTCCAATCACTTACTTTAATATCGAGTAGCTTTCTCGATCCTCCTGATGGCGAATTGGACATCACAAAGCTTGAATGGGAGAGCCAGGCGGAGTGGCAGGAAAAAAGGTTTCCTGGTCCTGGTGCGCAACTTACCCCGCCCAGGCCTACACGCCTTGAACTCAGAGACGTTGCGTTCTATCCGGATGATCTGCTTCGCGTAGCTACCGCTTTTGGGCCGTCTCTGGAGGAACTCTACATGAATAACGTTTCCATCATGACGCATCAATCCGTAGCACTTAATACGCGCTCAGATATGCATCTCTGGGTCGGTCTCCCAAATGAGGACCCTGGCCAGCGCCTGTGGATGGCGATGCGATTCCGCGCGCTGATGCCGAGACTGCGCATTTGCCGTTGCTCCAACCTCGCTTACAGGCTTTTCCTCCATGTCGAGAATCCAATTTGCGAAACGTTCGACCGGGCCGATCCCGCCGCGATTGGCCGGTCCCTCTCGCAGCGCTTCGTCGAGGTGGTGATGGGTCATCGCCAACCGCGGGCCCAGTCCGGCGAGCCAATCTTCTACCATCCACACCACCCAGAGTTCAACAGCCTCATGCATAGTCTCTCCGAGCGGCGGGCGCGCATTCCCATCTCCGAGCACGACTACGTCGCGCACAGGCTCGCGGGCATCGGCGCTGGCGAACAAGTCGACCCTCAGTACAGTATAGACGGCCAATTTCGCAACTGTGTCGACAATTCGCTCGAGGAGCTCGATTACCTTTTCGATCAAGTCTACGGGGGGATGCGTTCACTCAAGATATTGCCAGGGCCGGAGCCGGCGGAGCCAGAGTCGGAGGTGCCAGAGCCTCAGGCGACAGAATGACTATTGTACAGGGTTCTTCGCCCAAAGCATGAAACGAGTATACGTAAAGAATACATTCTTCAAAAGCTGCAAAGCCAAGGTACCAATGCTCTGCGATACGTCAAGCATATGCACCTTTGTTGTCTGCGAGAGCAACCGCATCACGTCGCCGACCCGAGTTTCTATTTTAGGCAACGGGAAGGCCCGTCCGTCCTACCGAGCTAGTACCGGTACAGCCTCACACCTCTTGACAGTCATGCGGTTGCTCAACTTCGATGCAGCCTCGCGCTCGGTTGTGACATATCCGCGACTTGTCTATATTCCTTAAATACATATCTTTGATGCCCCCGAAAGTCAATCGAAAAATTATCGCACTTATATCACTAGCATTGGTGGACAACATCCGATCTATTTCCTGGCAGAGCCCACCTCGTGGAGTCGCGATCTCTAGCGCTGACCTGCTGTACATCACACACACAGCCTCATCCCTGTGGCGCCGAGGCCGACAAGGCAGTTCAAACGCCAGCTCGCAAAATCTCTTTTCACACGTTTGGCCCTCATCACAGACAATCTCGACCCGAGCAATCATCCGTAATGAAAGACAAACAATAGAAATGTCATCTCAGGCAGAATACGAACCTGTTTCTGAGACAGACTCCGACAACGCAGAAGCCGCCCGTCCGCGTGTCTCGTTCAGCCCGCTGCTGTACCACGTACGGTCTTCGGATGGTCAACTCACGCCCTTGATCTTGCAGAGCTTCCAGGACGCGCAGTCTCTGCCGCCGACACAGCTATGGCAGCGTATGGGCACCCGGCCACCCTCGCCGACGACAACGCTGGGGAAAATGAGCTACTGGGTCGGCGCGCCCATAATGCAGGCAGGGTCTGGGCAGCTAAATCTTGCCGACGGGCGGGCACTCGGACAGGCCGTACTGCGGCTCGTGGTGTCTTGGCCTCTGTCCTTTTTCCTGGTATACCATTTCGCGATCCATTTCACTTCTATTCGGTTATTGACAACGCTGTCAGTTTTACGGCTTTGAGTTCTTGAGCTCGCCCTTTCAAGCTGCGGTACAGACGCCTGGCATCCAACTTGCATTGTCAGATACCCGCTATCAGCCAGTCCGGCAACTGGGAGCTCGCGAAGCCAGAGCGCAAGGCCCGAGGTCAGCGGTGTCAAACGCTGCTCTACCGCAAAGACGTGCCTATACAGACGACATTGACTTGGACGCAGCCATCTCAGAACCTCAAAATGGCGATGATGAGGCTCATACGATATTAGTTGAGACGAGCGACCAAGGGGCGGCCTCGCGTCCCCGACATCTGTGCTACATTCGGGATCCTGCCCTGAACGAATACGAAACAATCAATGTGTCGCAGTTCCTCGTCAAGGAGGGCGATGATGTCGATATGGAATTTGTGTTTGTGTCCTATACCCGCGAGCAGTTCCGTGTGGCCACGGATGAGGAAATCGACAAGTACACGGGCTATCCCGACGAGGCGACGCGCGAGGCCAACCGACAGCTTGCGCGCAAAGACCGCGCGATTCTTGTCCAGTGGGGGCTTGACGCCGCGAAACGGGCTGGGAAGCGCGCGTTCTGGATCGATTTCGAGTGCGTCCGGGACAGGGATGGCGTGGCCCGGACATCGAGCAAGAGCGACGACGTGTATCGCATCTGCGACGTCGTGCGCGCCGCCCACTCCATGATCATCGCCACCGGACCGCCTGCGTCCGAGAAAGTCGCCGCCACCCTCGCCGGCCATGAGTGCCCCGTGCCGGCCTCCCGCCAGCAGGCAAACACGACCAAGTGGCTCCGGCACTGGGGCTCGCGTCTGTGGACGCTGCCCGAGCTGCTGCTCTGCCCGAGCGAGCACCGCGTCGAGCTCTACGTCCTCGGCAGCGAAGAGCCCGTCGCGGCGCTGGCCAAGCGCAACTTTGCCGAGCGCGCCTGGGACGACGCCGAGCTCGTCAAGGAGCTCGTCAACCACTACGAGGGCTCTGCCATCCTTTCCGAGATTAGGCTCGTCGAGACGGCACTCGAGTGCTTTGCGCGCCGCGGCACGCACCAGTTCAGCCCAGGCGACAATGCCTACGCACTCATGGGCCTCTTACCCATGAGCCAGCGGCCCGCCGTGCACCCGGGTGACTCTGGCTTTCAGGCGTTTGCACGTCTGTCGCTGGCCAATGACGGCGGCGCCTTCCTGAGCCGCATGCTGTGTCTCCTGCCGCCCAACCAGGACGATCACGACGACCACGCCGTGTGGTACGACAATGTCAAGGACGTCTGGGGCGCTCGCATCCGCGACGTGCACCCTAGTAGCCGCGTCGTCAAAATCGCGGCCGACGCGCGCGACACGCTGGTCCTGGACGGCGCGCCGAGCGCCGCCGTGCGTTGGGATGCCTTTGACGCCGACGCCTTGCGCCAGGGCGAGATGCCGCGCAGCCAGCTCCTAGTCGCACTACTCGTTTGGTCCGCCGGCTTCGGCCTCGGGGCCATTGGCGTGCTATGCCTGGCTGCCAGGGTGATGGAGGAGGAAAGGGTTTCTTTCCGTGGCCGCTTCCTCTACGGGTCGCTAATGTGCATCGCCATCTTTGGGCTGCCCGCGCTTCTAGCGCCACTCCTATATCTCTGGCATCAGCGCGGCAGCCAAAGACGAGACATGCAGGCCCAGCTAGTTGGTCTCGAGGGCCATGTTGACGCAGGCGCCGTGGAACGTCATCTCTGGGGCCACGATAACGGGTTGCTGACGCTCGTTGCGACCGACGACGACTCGGGCTTCCTGGATGATGATGACGGCGGTAGCAGTACTGGGGCGGTCCCACAGCAGCAGCGGCGGCGGCGGCAGCTGCGGGAGAGATTCAACTTTACGCTGGTTGATACGCACATGATGACGGTCCGGCACATTGCAGCCTGCAAGCCGCCCGTGGCCGTGTTCGCCATGGGCAGCGGCGGCGGCGGCGGGCAGCGGGCCATGCTGTGCTCTTACGACTGGCGCGACGACACGTTTGAGCGCACGACGGTCATTCGTGTCGACGATGCCATGGTGGACCAGATGCGCCGCATCAATCAGTTTCGCGTACGGCTGCGCTCTCACACGCTCGGGGGCGAGCATAGCGGCGTTGCGCCAGCGGAAGCCGTGGTGGCCCGGGACACGATTCGCCCATGGCAGCAGGAGCTCTTGTTTGCCTTTTTAGTTGCTGTAAGTTTTCCTCTTCTTCTCCTCCACGTTGCGAGTACAGGATACTCTCGACCTGAGACGAAAGACGACTGACTGGGCCTCGCGCGTGTGTAGATGGCGATGAATATGCTTCTGCCGCTGTATCGGGATCCACGGTATTGGTACATGCCAGAGGACGGCGTCGCGACACAGACCAAATTGGCATACTGCGTAGCTTTCTTGCTGACGCAAGGGCCGGCATTTCTCGTCGTCACGCGCACGTCTTTATACCGAGTGGTGCCGCAACTGGTTCTCATCAAAGGTTCGTCTTCTTTCGCGGGGTTTTGCCTCTCGGCTCAAACTTGGACCACTGTTGCTGATGACGAGACACCCGGAACAGCATTCTCACCCGGCTTTTCCACCCTCCTCGCTGGCCTCCCCGCCGGCGCCATCCTGCGCTCCGTCGTCGCCGGCGCCATCGACGGCATCGCCTACCCCGTGCTCGCCTCGCTCGTGTGGCTCTGGTTCGGCGCCTCGTCGTCCTCACCCTCGAAGCTCCTCGCGCGCGCCCTCGTGCTTTCCGCGCTGTCGTTTGCCGGCCCGCCGCTCGCCCGCGGCGCGCTCCTCGCCGTGCTCCCCAACGAGGGTGTGTACCGCTTCCTGCTGTACTTTTTCGACATGGTGGGCGTCGTGCTGCGCGTCATCATGGCGACAATGGGGAGGCGCTGGGTCGGACGCCCCGACGAGGTGGCCTGGCTCCCGGCGAGTCGCAAGGCCAAGATGGCAGCGCCGGCGGACGAGGTGCCGCAGAGCGCCGCCTCGAGGAAGCGCGCTGCGGCGCCGCTGCTGCTGCCGCTCGTGGTTCTGGTGGTGTCGACGCTCGCGCACCTCGCGACGAATGCGCCGAGGGTCGCTGGCTCGACGGCATCGCTGCTCTGGCTGCTGTACGCCTATGGAGCCATAACTGTCGTCTTTACCATTTGCGTGGCACGATTCCCAAAAAGTCATGGTATGGTGATCCCTTTTTTTTCTTCTCCTGAAAACTTCGCAGAGAAGAAAGAACAGAATACTAACCTGGTTAACACAGCACTGCTTCTCATACTAGTCATCGTCTCTTCCTCTGCAGGCTCAATATGGCAGAATAGCATGGGAGACGTCGGGCGCACATGGCCTGGCATCCTGGTCAACACGCGCATCCTCATTCTACCATGTACGTACATGAAAATTTCGTAGCAATTCTTGAAACGTGGAAGAGACAAGCTAACAACGACCCTTTTGCAGTGATCTGGGTGCAGGCCAGCTCGTCATTCGAGTCGTGGCCGCTGAGGCTGCAGGTCCTCTGCCTGTCGCTGGTGGGCGTGGCAGTCGACGGCATGCTCAAGACAGCAGTCATGTCCGTTGCGGCGTGGCAGGTGCAGGCATCTGCCGGCGCATTGGCTATTTTGCTACTGGTCGCACTCTGGGTTCACGAGGAGACGAGTCGCCGCAGGCGCATTTCACTAGAATAAACTATATTGGATGAATAATGAGGAAACGTGAATTTTTTTATACGTTCTGGGGCTTGTAGTAAATGGCCCTCGATACGTTGGTATTCTAAAAGTGCCCGGCCTAAGCCGCCCTAAACAAAAGAAACAATCCAGACATGTTTTATATATGCATGTGCCTTTCCCAAAAGTTGACCGGTTCGCTTGTGCTCATATCTACGTGACTTTCTCTCTCACACACTCTCTCCTTTTGTATGCCGATTTTTAGTTCTTGGAGCCAGACACGGCAGCCTCGAGGGCCTGGAGGACATCGGCCTTGAGGTCCTCGGCATCCTCGACACCGCAGCTTATGCGGACGAGGTCGTCGTAGACGCCAACGGACTCGCGCTGCTCCTTGGGGATGCCGGCGTGGGTCATGCTGCTGGGAAGCTCGACCAGCGACTCGACACCGCCCAAGGACTCGGCCAGGGTAAAAATCTTGGTCAGGGAGCAGAAGCGCTCGGCAGCATCGTGGCCGCCCTTGATGCGGAAGGAGAGCATGCCGCCGCCCATGCCGTCGCGGTGCTGCTTCTTGGCAATGGCGCGGTGCGGGTGGGACTCGAGGCCGGGGTAGTTGACGGCGACGACGTTGGGCGAGGCCTCGAGGGCGGTGGCAACGGTGGTCGCGTTGCGGGTGGCCTCGCGGGCGCGCAGATGCAACGTCTTGAGGCCGCGGTGAGCGAGCCACGAATCAAAGGCCGAGGGGACGGCGCCGATGGCGTTCTGCAGGAAGCTCAGGCGCTTGTACAGGTCGTCAGAGTTGAAGGCGGCGACGCCCATGACGACATCACTGTGGCCGTTGATGTACTTGGTAACGGAGTGGACGACAATGTCGGCGCCGAGATCCAGCGGGTTCTGAACGTAGGGGGACAGGAAGGTGTTGTCGACGACAACCAGGATGCCGTGGCGGTGGGCGACGTCAACGACATGGCGAATGTCGACGAGACGCAGGGTAGGGTTGCTGGGGCTCTCGATCCAGATGAGGCGGGTGTTTTCGTTGATGTGCTCGGCAATGTCGACCTCAATCTCGGGGGTAAAAGTGACCTTGACGCCGTGGGCCTTGGCGACCTGGGTGAAGTAGCGATGGGTGCCGCCGTAGACGTCGGAGACTGAGATGACGTGAGAGCCAGCGGCGAGGCTCTGAAGGATGTTGGCGGTGGCCGCGGAGCCAGAGGAGTAGGCGAGGGCATAGCGGGCGTGCTCGAGAGCGGCGACAGCGGTCTCAAAGTTGGTGCGGTTGGGGTTGGCAGAGCGCGAGTACTCAAAGACGCCGACGGGCTTGCCGACGGCTGTCTGGGCAAAGGTGGTGGACAGCGAGATGGGCTCGATGACGGCGCCGGTGGAGGGGTCGTGAGGGGAACCGGCGTGGACGGCCAGGGTGCCGAAGCGGTGCTCAGGTGTCGGGGGCCGGGGTGGCGTCTGGACCGACGACTGATCTGTGGTGGTGGCGGGAGACATTTTGACGGGTTCGAAGCTGTGGTATGTAGTGGCTGCAGATGTTTTGTAGAAGAAGCTCTCCAATGGTCAAAATCGGAGTAGCAAAGGTGCAGGGTCGCAGATATCTACTCCGGAGGAAGCGTGCAGCCCAATTATTAATAGTGAATCTGGGCTAGATTTTTCCGTGTCCCTCTTTTGATCCGTAAATGTTGCAGGGGGTCGGGGTTCGGTTTGAGACGGTCAAGGACTGAACAAATTGTGGATGCTCACGCGGATACCGGCCGTGAGATGGTTGGTGGGAGGTGTTGAAGGCCGCGGTCGGAAGCTGCGGCCGGCTGTCGGAAAGTGATGAGATGGCGTTGAGCTGAAGTCAGCTGAACAGCGAAATTTGGTGTTGAAGGACAGACAAAGGGCGCGGGGAAGGCCAGATGTTTCGGATATGAGCTTTGCGAAATCGTGAGAAAACGTCTCGGAGTCGCCCGAGTAATTATAGCAATGGGCCTAATAAGTCCACAGTGGAGAGGTGTCCGGCAATTCGAAGAAGAAAAAATCTTTTCGAAGGAAGAAAAATTAAGCTTGTAGTGGCTGCGATACCCACTGGCACTGACGTCTGCGCAAAACTCCACTTGAGTCAGTTGGAGGAAGAGGTTTGAGATGGTGTAATTGAGCTAGATGCTTACAACAGAGTAGTGGCAGTGACGGGATTATTGGTGTTGCGGTGTACGGCAGCTTTTGTGTTGTGGTGTCCGAGTGTTCAAGGAAGAGCGGTTGCGTGTAGTTGGCAGCCGTGGTAATAAGTGCGACGAATGCGGCGGCGATGGTCGAGGAGGAATGGTGATGTAAGTGCGAGTTGAAGAGATGGCGGGCGATGAGGCAAGCTTATATAGCGATGAACGAAAACAGATGACGGAAATGATGCGACCTCCGAATATCAAAAGAGGTTAATGCGATGATGACATTTGCAGATGGAATCTGTAATCATGCCGTGAGAAAGCAATGCGTTTGTCATCATGGCGGTCGGCCCAGTCCAGCGCGTTCCGAGTTGACGCTCTAAAATGCTTGCGGGCTGGCAGGCCCGTCAGGTGCTGGCTGTGGCTGGCAGGCACGCAGGGTAAGGTGACGGGCCGTCAAAGCTCGATCTGCAGGTATTTGGTACCTCTGCCTTGTCTGAGCGTGCCCGTACATTGGATGTAGTGGGTACCGCAAGCGCTCACTGCACCACGCCCTCGGCTGGCACACCGCCCGAGGTCACGGTCGATGGCGCCATCGCTGAGCGCATTTCGTATTTTGCAGCATCCCGTTTGCATGGAGGAATTCGCCCATGCTCAATGTAGGTATCCTAGATTTTCCACTAGAGGCTTCCATCGTCCAGTCCAGCTCATCCGAGCTGCGACGCACAGCACTGCTGCCGCCCCTCGAATACTGCGTCCCTTTTGCCAGTCGTGGAGCAAGACTTTCCAGGCCGTCCAAGTCATATTCAGTCTCGCTCGCTGCCAGTCTGCACTACCCACACCATAAAACAGTTGTGACATGTACTGCGCAATAGGGCGTCGAGCGTGGCTTCTGCGGCCGCTCCCTTGCCGTCAATTGTCGAACCCGTAGCTGCTGCCCCGTCGAAGAGGACTGTAGAGCTCAAGCCGCTCTTGTCGCTGCCGCCTCCGCCGCGTTGTCGTCCGTGCCAATTTCGACACCAAAGAGGCCTTGTCGAGAGCAAAAGACGTCTTCTGCCATGCTGCCGTCCGACTCTTGCATGTCTCAGCAGCTTTGCGAGATATACTCGAAAGGGTCAGTCTTGCCAGCGATGCCTTCCGCCGAGGAAATAAAAGAGAGATGAAATCCGCTGAAGGTACTGTGCAGCTCAGCGAGTGGGCTGTCGTGCGTCTCAAAGCTGAGGCCCGTAACGGAGCCTGGAAGACCTCGGGCTGCACTGGGCGAATCTAGGAATAACCATCGTACATGTCGTTGATGAAATGACAAAATGTGATGCAGATGTACTTTTCAGTTACAGCGCACATACGTGGCAATTAATCTATACGTAAAAGCCTACAGGTAACGTCGCACGCCATCGCGGGCCGTCGGCTGGATGGAGATGCTCGTAATTATCCTGGCGGCGATGCTCCGAGAACACAGCCATGGCGTGCTTCGTCGTGGAGCTCGCCTTATGATGACCTTGTTACTTGCTTGCTACTGGTTCGACATCGGCGGGTGACTTATCGAACGAGCACATGCCTCTATCGACGACTGTTGCTGGCGCCCAGGTGGCTCGACGCACTGTTTGTTGGGTACCATCATCATCATCATCATCATCGCGCACATGGTCTCAAATGACTGAAGAAGATGACAAGCTAACGTTATGCCGAAGAAATATGGGATGGAGCGATTGCAAAGACAAGGACGCAGCCCACATCTGCGCTCAGTCTCCCAACATCGTAGACACAAGAAGTGTCGCACAATCGCCCGCGGTAACTCGTTTGCTCGTGTACCAACGCGTCGAGGGTAAGCAAAGAGATAAGCAAGCCGAAATAAACGATCAAGTCCCGAGGCAAAACAGGTTCCCGCAATCGGGACGGCGCAACTATATATACGAACCTCGCCCCCCTCGGCATCGGCCGGACTCGTGTTGAAGGTGGCTTGTTCGATCGGACCCGGCGCGTGGAATCCGGCCGTGCTCGAGCCGCCTGGCCGTAACGATTACGCTGGGCGTCGTACTCGTACCGAACCGGCTTCAACCCGGCACGGGAACCCCCCATACAGACAGCAGCCATGACCGAGCAAGGGGGTTGACTGGGTCCGATCTGGGAATAGGTTGCCGCTGCAACGATGACTGGAAGAATGCTGGGATCCATGCTGTTTCGCGTCTCCTCCAAGCCATGCGTCTACGTCATCTGCAGCCCCAGGCTGTGAGGATTTCTAAGACGGCGTGGTTGGGTGTGAGGTTTCCTGCCTGTGCGGATGAGAGCACGTTTATGCATAGGCCGACTTCGCACCGACCGACCTTTTTCATCAATTCCACGGACAATGTCAAGGCGCACCCATTGATGAGAGGATTCGTCGTTGCGCCCAGGCCGCGATTCATCCGTCACTTTGGTTCTGTAAAAGGTCCTGCGATCCTGCGAGCTGCCCGCGTGGGCGGCCTTTGGGGGGGGCGGCCTGGCAGAACAAAAACTCCGCGGCAGGTCATTGTCCGCAAGATTATAGGCCTTGTGCGCTTGCTGTGGCCGTTATTAGGTGTTGCGTACCTAGGTAGGTAGCTCCCCCGCTACCGTATGGGGCCTGTTAGCTCCGCTGCGTGGTGGACGCCACAGCGCAGGGGCAACTCAAGGGAGGCTGCGTGGCTGTGTGCATGAGCCTACCAGTACTCCGTGACTACCTATCCGTACTTGTACCTTTTTTACCAGGACTGATGATTGGTATGGGCCATCAGTGACCTCTGATCACGGCAGAGCCTTGCGTGATGGGCTACCATTCAAGTAAATACCATATCATTATCTTTTGTGCTGGCTTCGTCGTAGACTGCTGAGAGTAATGAGACTTGTAAATTCTCCGTGTGTAAGTAGCGGTCCGCTACTAAGAGCTCTAATGTGTGCTCCGTGCGGAGTACTCCGTCCAGGTCGAGAATCCCACAGCGTCGTCCCTGGCGAAGCGAAGGTGCACTTGGAAAGAATGGTAGAATGACGCACGAAGCACCCTAGTTTCTCGGCCGACTTGCAACCTCGTGGCTGTGCTGTGTGTGCTGTGCTGTGTTGTGCTGTGTTGTGCTGTCTAGGTGTCACGCTGGATCGCAGCTAGGTGAGCCGCAGCCCCGAAAGCGCGAAGGTGGGTTCAAGGCCACTGCAGAAACAGGCAGGCCTCGTGCACTGTGGACGAGCCTTGCTTCAGCAGGCTGACTGACAGACGGGGCTTTTGGGCGTCTCCCAGCTCCGGCTCCAGCTTCCAGGTGGCAGCGAGGAAAAAAAGAGAACGAGGCCCACCTCAAACTCCAAGCTGACCCTGTCCAACCATCTCTTTCACCAAGCCCTGGACCATCTACTTTTCTTTTCCCGGTGCCCATCTCATTTCATCTGGTCTTGGTCCCGTCCCAGATCGTCATCTGCCTCCTGCATCTCTCGCCTGGGCTTGCCTCGTTCAACCGCCTGCCACTTGAGCTCAGCCGTCTCGTGGCGATGCTCTAGGAGAGCATTCAACTTGCTCTCTCAAACAC
>JAPFRW010000286.1:0-22176 GCA_030778065.1 Akanthomyces uredinophilus
CCCCCCCCCCCCCCCCCCGACAGCCTACCTACTGAGTACCGTAGCGCCCGCCAAACGAGCACGCCTACATCGCACACAGCCCCAGCAATTCGTGATGCCGCCTCGCCGGTCTCACAAAAAGTCGCGCGCTGGATGCCGCAGGTGTAAAAACCGAAAGATCAAGGTACGTCTAGACTGTTGATGCTGGCGCCCTCTACCTCGGTGAGAGAGGTTGCTCCATGACGCGCCGAACCGCATCCCAAGGCCTCATGAACCACAGCACCACCACCGCCACCACCACATCTACGCCCACTTGGCTGACCCTATTCCTCACATCCAATTCAGTGTGACGAAGTACATCCGCGATGCGGCAACTGCGTCAAGCACGGCGTCATGTGCGATTTCGAGAATCCTGAAATCCTAGACGAACTCGCTACCGTCGCCACGCCAGCCGCGCCCAGCCCTCCTGTACCGTCGCCGGCAAGTCTGCAGACCAATAGCCACAGCAACGGCCACGCCGCCAGCACGAATGGCAATGGCATCAACGGGCTGCGCCCCTCTCCGCGCAGGCAGTCTCCCATGCCCATGCCGCCCGTCTCCTCGCCGTCCGTCACAGAGTCGCTGCACAACTCGGCCCCCCAAAGCGTACGGAGCGGGCCAACGCCGCCAACAAACTCCACGTCCACACGCCCGGTCGATCGCCTGCTCGAACTTCGCCTATGGCACCACTTCACGACGAGCACTTATAGAACGCTTCTCCACAACGTACCCGCTGCCGATGATATTTGGAAGCTCGAGGTCCCGAAACTGGCCTTTGCCGGCAAGACATACCTCGCTGATGCCATCCTTGCCGTGGCAGCATTGCACCTACGCTCCTTGAATCCCGACGACAAGAACCTCGTGCAGGCCTCACATGCCTACTCGGCGTCTGCCCTGGCCGACTACTGCTCCTCATTGGCCGGCGGTATCCAGGATGAAAACGCAGAGGCGCTGTTTCTCACCGCGTGTCTCATTGCTTTCCAGGCCACAGCTTCTCGCATCTTCATCAAGGACGATGGTGAAATGACACCTAGCACTGGAAGAAACTCTTCACGATACCCTCTCCCTCTAGCTTGGTTCCACGCCTTTCAAGGTGTCAAGACCGTTGTCGCAACGTCGTGGCAGTGGATCTTTAACAGTCCTACTGTTGTCGCCGTCATCAACTCACAGCCTAGTTTTGCGCTCGACATGAACCCTCTAGGCTCCAGTTCGTTTTTCGGCCACCTTCTCGAAGGTGTTGAGGACGAAGTATCCTCAGAGGATACCAGTATGAACATGCTCTCTCAACAGGGATACGTTCACGCCGTGTCCGTTCTCAACTGGGCGCATCAAAACCCTTATCCGCCAGCAACGCTCGCATTCCCGGCCGCCGTTTCTAAGCGATTCGTCCAACTTGTCGAGGCCAAACGTCCACGCGCGCTCGCCATCGTCGCCTGCTTCTTTGCGCTCCTAAAACGCATGGACAACGTCTGGTGGCTGGGAGACGTCTCAAAGCGAGAAGTCATGGGCCTCGTCAGCCTATTCGAGCCCGGCTCCGGCTGGTGGCGACATCTGGAGTGGCCCGTCCGCATCGCGCTCTGGGATGGCGACGCGAATGCCATTCCCGCCGCGGTATGGGGAGCTGAGTGCGAAGAGGAGCCCACGGGCGAGTATGGTCTGGTTGAGACGATGAAGAACCACGTCGAGCTGTTGGCACGCATGAGCCACGCCATCCCTCAATCACCGTCGGCAGACTTGACGGACATTACTGGAGAACTAGGCTTCACTGCTGTGCCCTTGGATTAAGAGTTGAAGGTTTTAAGCGAGGCGTTTTGTCGGCGAGAGAGCACCGGGACATGGGTTTTAAAATTACAAGCGTGGGTTTAACGGAACGAAAAGGCAATCTTTCGGACTCCATCAGGCATTGGAAAAGGCGTTGGTCGTGGCATTTTACCACTTGGATTCTGATATAAAGGCATGATGTCGTGTTATCTTCTTTTAGCGTTTGCTGTATCACTGGGGTTTAGCTTCTTTGTTGAAGGATTACATTGTTTATATAGGAGCCATGATGGGCAAGACGTGCCGCAAGCTCACTCAGTTGTGCGAACAAGGCGTTTTATGTGGGTGTGGGAACTAGAGATTTCGATTTACCTGGGGTTCGACCGTGACGAACGGCAACACTGGCTAGCTGGTTGTCTATTTTATACACAAGTTTATAAAATTGTCGATGCAAAGTGACGTGTTGTCATGTGAGAAGCATGAATTGTTTTTTTCCACAACTACTCTCAGCTAAATAGATGCCCAGATATACCAAATAACGCCAAGCCCGTGATGCACATTGTAAAAAACACGACGTATGACACCTTTTCTTTCACTCTGCCCCCCAATGCACATGTGCACTGTCACTTATTGCTTGGAGCGCTTGGCCTTTTCCTCGTCGGCGACGTCCTCGACGCCGACCTCCTGGTCCTGGTCGTCGAGCCGGCTGCGCTTGAGACCCTTCATCTTTCTCGTCTGCATGGTGCCGAGGTCCTGCTTGCCAATGTGGACGCGGCCAATCTTGTCGCCCATGGTGTCGGTGGTAATGTTCTTCTTGGGGCGCTCCTCGAGGCCGCGGGGCGTCTTCATGGCCTCCTTGCGCATGGCCTCGTCGGGCTCGCGCATGCGGCCGACGCGAAAGTCCATGCGGGGTCCAATCTCGTCGACCTCGACGCGGGGCAGCTTCTGGCCGCTGCGGCGGGTGCGGATAAGGTAGACGCGCATGTGGATGGCGGGCTTGACGTCGGTCACGACGCCGCCGCCGCTGCTGCTGTCCTCCTCGGTGGTGAAGCTGACAATGTACTGCAGGCCCTCGACGTCAATCTTGTCGGCGGGCTCACCCTTGAAGAAGTCGGTCAGGACGCTCTTGGCGAGCGTGTACTCGTTGGCGACGGGGCTCTCAAAGGCGGTGCCGGCAAAGAGCAGCATGGGCCGCTGGCCGATGGAGAACTTTTTGTTCTTGAACTGCGCCATGGCGCGAAACGTCGCCGGGTCGAGGTGCAGCTCGAGCATGTCGAGCACCTTGTAGCCAAAGGTGCGCACAAAGGTCATGGCGTGCGGGCGCTTCTTCTGGCTGCTGCCAAAGAGCAGCATGCTGGCGTCGTTCTTTTCGGAAAAGAACTCGAGCGAGGTGGCGTCCTCGAACGGGTGGATCGGGTTCTTCTTGGAGAACTTCTTGACGTGCGGCTGGTGCATCTGGTAGAGGTCGTTGAGGGCGTCCTGCACAATCTGCGAGCAGCTGCCGCCGCGCAGCACCAGGCACGTCTTGGGGTTCTCGATGGCCTTGGGCTCGCGGGCGGCCATGGCGCGCTTGGAGCGGGCATTGCGAGGTTTTCTGCAGGGCGGAGATGGATCAGTAGCTGAATGGAGGGGGCGATTATACAATTTTGCATATGGAATGGGCCTTACACTGTACGAAGCATTTTGGCGGCGCAATGTCGGTTGGCTATGTGCTTGATCTCGGTCCGTATCGACTGCCTCTGGCTTTTTTTTTTCTGATGGCGGTTTGGAGAAAAAAATACCTTATCGATAACAAGATTGGCGCTAATCTTCAGTGGGCTGCTGCCTACAGGCCACCTGCGAGGTCCTGGTCCTCCAGCTCCAGCGGCCCCTCAGGCAAATAGGCAATCGGTAAAGGCCGTTCCCCGCAGTCACGTGTGCTGTCCAAGTCCGATGCTTCCTAATCAGAATTTCAGAAAGAGAGCAAAGCCGCCACCGCCGCCTGTGTGTTGCTGCCAGACGGACGGCCCGGACACCGGCCTGCTGCCTCGGTAGATTCCCCCACGCCTAGGCCGAGCCACAAGCTTAGCCTGCACCGACACCTGCGTCGCACTACCCCAACATTTGATTCTCCCATCTTCCACTCCTGATCACCATCTTTCTTCATCGCTTTACTTGCAGTCAACGCACAAGCTACCACGTCCACACCGGCCTCCCAACTCCACGATATATATACTCCGTTGCGCATCGCTTTGTCGCCGCCCCGCCTTGCGAGATAATCCAGTCCTGCCGCCATCATGTCCTTCATGGGTGGCGCCGAGTGCTCGACCGCGGGCAACCCGCTCAGCCAGTTCCAGAAACATGTTCAAGATGACAAGACACTACAGCGCGATCGCCTTGTCGGTCGCGGCCCCGGCGGCCAATTAAATGGTTTCCGCAGTCAGAATGCCAACGCTCCCCAGGATGAGGTACGACACGCGCGCTCGCTCTGGTTGTAAGCTCGTGACATGACTAATCGGTTCATGATTTCTTTAGATGATGAACGGCTTCCTCAATGGCGGCCCCAACATGCAGCAAGAGTTTCCCATGCAGGGACCCATGAATCCAGTTCAGCATGCTCCCATGCGCGCCAGCTCTACATCACCGACCTGGGCGCACGACTTCAACAGCCAGCCCGGCATGGAGTCGGCCTTCAAGCCTCCAAGCAACTCCCACTTCAGTGCCGAGGAGTTTGCCCGCTTCAAAATGAACGGCCAGGGCTCCTCTGCCCGCTCCAGCCCCATGCAAGCCAACATGTCGGGCAGCCAGATGCAGCGCCCGATGATGAACAGCGGCATGGGAATGGGAATGGGCATGGGCATGGGGTACGGCATGGGCGGATCCATGATGCCCATGTATCAGCAGCAGCAGCAGATGCGCAACCAGCAACAGCAGCAACCACAAGATGTCAAAGGTAAGGGCAAGCTTGTCGAACTCGACGAAAGCAAGTGGGAGGAGCAGTTCGCCCAGCTTGAGCTGGAGGACCAGACCGAGGCCGAAAAGGTCAAGGAGAATGAAGAAGCCAGCGCCGCCGAGCGCGAGCTGGATGAGATGGACCGGGCTATCCAGTCTGAAACGAATGAGTTCGGTGATTTCGAATCCCTTTGGCGAGGAATACAAGCTGAGACGGCTGCTGCTAGGTCCCTGGTTCAAGATGAATCTCTATTCGACCAATTCGATACCGAGTGGACGAACGACATGATCCCCGACTTGCAAGGCCTCGGAGACTGGGGCCGCTTCGGCGACCCCGTCGTCGAGAACTACATGTTTGAGCAGGAGAACTTTTTTAAAGACGAGAAGAATGCTTTCGATGAAGGCGTCCGCGTGATGAGGGAGGGTGGAAACCTTTCCCTAGCCGCTCTGGCCTTCGAAGCCGCCGTCCAGCAGAACCCCGAGCATGTGGAAGCCTGGGTCTACCTTGGCTCGGCGCAGGCGCAAAACGAAAAGGAGACAGCTGCCATCCGCGCGCTAGAGCAGGCGCTCAAGCACGATCCCAACAACCTCGCCGCTCTGATGGGCCTTGCCGTCTCCTACACCAACGAGGGCTACGATAGCACCGCTTACCGCACGCTCGAGCGCTGGCTCTCCATCAAGTACCCAACCATCCTGGACCCCAAAGATATTCACCCACCTGCCGATATGGGCTTCACCGATCGCCAGATTCTGCACGAAAAGGTAACGGACCTGTTCATCAAGGCCGCGCAGCTCAGCCCCGATGGTGAACACATGGATCCGGACGTGCAGGTCGGTCTCGGCGTCCTCTTCTACGGCGCCGAAGAGTACGACAAGGCCGTTGACTGCTTCCAGTCGGCGCTGCACTCGTCGGAGCAGGGCACCATGAACCAGCAGGAGCAGCTGCACCTACTGTGGAACCGCCTCGGCGCGACGCTGGCCAACAGCGGCCGCTCCGAGGAGGCCATTGCAGCCTACGAGCAGGCGCTGTCGCTCTCACCCAACTTTGTGCGCGCCCGCTACAACCTGGGGGTCAGCTGCATCAACATTAGCTGCCACCAGGAGGCGGCCTGCCACTTCCTCGCTGCTCTCGAGATGCACAAGTCGATTGAGAAGTCGGGCCGCAGCAAGGCCTACGAGATTCTCGGCGAGGGCAGCGCCGCCCAGGTCGACGAGACGCTCGATCGCATGTCGGCACAGAACCGCAGCAGCACGCTGTACGACACCCTGCGCCGCGTCTTTACGCAGATGGGCCGTCGGGATCTCGCCGAGAAGACGGTCCCCGGCGTCGACCCTGACGTGTTCCGTCCCGAGTTTGACTTTTAAGGTGATGGCAAGGGACTGAGGACAGCGGATAGGTCAGGACGGGCAGCGAGTTTGGGGCAAGGGGATGCCGTGATACCAAAAGGCGGAGCATGGATGACATGTTTCCGATGTACATATAGAATATAAATGAGGCTGGCGCCGCTACTGAAGGATTCACAAGAATGAAAGGCATGGGGCTCGAGCGGACAACATTTACCTGGTACACGTTGCCACGGATACAATTTATTGCAATTACTACATTTCCAATCTTGACTCCTGAATACACGGAGACAGACAGCAATGTTCGATTGCAGTGTTGTGGCTCTATAAAGGGGTTCCTACACGCGCTACTTGTTGGCCAGATGGCAGATGCTCGAGTGTGCAAAAAGGAGGGTGCGGTCGGCCGGGGGCTATTAGTCGAGCCTTTGACAGGCAGCCAGCAGCAGTACGCAGTGGCATTCTCGGATTGACGAAAGACGGTGAGGACCATTCCTTGTGCTGGACTACAAGACAGCCGATTGCCGCAGCTCAGTCACGTTGCCCCAAGAAAGCTGGCACGAACCTCGTGGGCCCATGAGCCTCCGACACGCTCAACGGCTGTGAGATGGCCCGGGCTGGGCTGCAGCGCAGGGACGGCCGCTTGGAACCCTGTCCAGCTTGGTGGTGCTGGATACCATGCGCCACCCGTCTCCTCACTCGCGTCTGCCTCGTGGCTGTTTCGGTACAGACGGCAGGCGCTGCAGCTCTTTGTTGCTCAAGCGAGCAAGCGAGGCTAGCATTCCGGGGTCACCCGTCTTATGAATAAGAGAAAGTTCGGCTGGTCGCTGTCGAATCGCGTCATGGCTACCAACCTTTTGCTAGCCATGCTGCATTGCTGACGATGGTGACAGACGCCAGCATACCATAATGCGTGGCAAACTATCAGCCCAAGTTGTTCGTCAGCAGAGTCAAGTGGCTCAGCTGCTCCCAGGCCCATCGAGATGCTGCTGGCTGACCTCGCGCGTTGAAGCACTGCATGGCACATCTGCTGTGAATGTTATGCTTGGGACTGAGCACTCCCCAGAGGACACGGCAGCTTCTCTTCTTCGGTCGTGAGAAGAAGGTTTCATCCGACTTGCAATGGCTGATTTCGAACAGCTCAGCGTACTCGGGGACGACTTAACAAGCCGCGTTGCTGTTTTGCACCTCCTTGCTCGTCAACTTGGTCAACAACCATATATAAGAACAGGATAGCTCGTAGAAAGGGGTTCTATCCCCTGCGAAATTCGAATACAGTTTCTCAAGGTTTATCGTAGCTGCTTCTGCTTGCTATCACGCCATTTGGCTTGAAGGTTGACATTAACAATGGTCTCTCGGGTAGGTGATGCAAATCAATACTAGCGCGATCCCTCGTGCTGGAAATGCAACTGGAACATGCACCCACACATATCCGACACAAAATCCAGGCAAGGCGACAAGGGAAAACTACAGTAAATGGAGTCGCGCGCTATTTCCGCCCATGACAAATACTGGAAACCATGCATCTGGGTGTCTTGGCTGGAGGTCAATCTTGCCCATGGGGGCGTGCCATTGGTCGCGCGGGTCGACTCAACAACGCGCGATGACGGGACATCGAATGAGACACAATTCCGCCAGACTGGTGAGAGCTGGATGAGACCCTGCCGCGGGCGCGCGGGAAGCAAGGTTCATCGGAACAATGCAGGTGTTTGGCAGCCCGTGCTTTGTTTGGTAGGAAACGTACCAGTAGGCAAGGCTCTGTACAGATACAAGTGCACCGCGGACGTTGCCCGTGCTGCTGGTCGTCTCGTGGCCGACGACCGTTCCAAGCGTCTTCAAAGCGACTGGGCACCGGATCCCCCTTTTCGCCGCTGGTCGCGACAAAGCGGTATATGAGTCGTCATTTTATCAACTGCTACTTCTATGACCATGGCACAAGATTGCGCAGCAGACACAAGGGCGAGAACGTTGGACTGGAATGTAATGTGACATCCCTCGTAGATACGGGCGGAAGTTGTTCCGCGTGCCCGGGCCGGGGCTGGACAGAACAAGCTGCTGTTTGCTTGACTGAAACTTTGGCCTCGAACCTAGTAAGGTCTCCTTAGCAGCTGTGGCCCATGAACGACACGACGACTCTGGCTGCATGTATTGGTTTGCTACCGCGTCCTCTTACCGGACAGCATGTTGCACTACAGGCGAACATTATCGGCTTTGCATGTTGCGCGCGCCGCTGCCGTCTGGCTCGCAGTAGTTGCACAGTCCGGTGCTTCAGCAGCGGCTTAGCGTTTGACAAGGTCCCGATGCAATTCGACGTACCGAAAGCCCGGGCTAGGGGGAGGGGGGGTGTTGGCAGCCGACCGCTCAAAGACAAGGACTGCAGTGTGCCGCTCCCGGGCGGTTTACCCAAAAAAAAGTGAATCAGGGCCGGCGTTGAACAGGCGTAGAGACAAAATGCAGCGCTGTGCCGTGCTTGCGTGCATATGGAACTCTGCTAGTCGAACAGGTCACGGACGCCTCTTTCCCAGGGTGTGCTGCTAGATCAATAGAGGCGATGAATGCATTGACGACTGACTGGAAGCAAAGCTCCTCTTGGTATACGGAGCACAACGCTGGGTAGCGGTCGATTTCCGAAGTGCCAGGTGCCAGGCAGCGGCAGGCACATGGCAAGCATGCTTGAATGGATCTCTAGGCTGTGGCTCTTTGCAGCTGTGCCGCTGCAGGTGGATGGGTCTGGATCGTCGTCATGCCGTGGATTTCTTGTTAATAAACAAAGCGGCGGGGGACAAAGAGAAGAAGAAATAACTAATAATGGATTAATAGACTCGGAGCGCCCAGCATCCGCACTGGGCTTGTGATGGCGCCATGCACGACAGATGCACCTGGAACGGCGAGACTGAGAGCCGACAGAAATAGTGACGAGTAATAATAATAAGGCAGAGAGCCAGACATGCGGGTTAGACATGCAGGCCAAAAGAAAAGGAAAGCGCAGCAAGGCTGGCGGCGGCAGGGCAGGGCAGGCAGAGGGCACTTGCAGGCTGCAGCGCAAACGGCTTGCAGCGAGGTGGGGGGAGGCCATCTTGGCCAATTCAACCTGTCCAGCGACAAACGCACAAGTTGGCTAACAATCTACTTCATCCAGATCATCGTCTTGCCGTCGACCCCATCACATGGCTGCCAATTTCCATTGCCGTCATCACCGTTCAAACCTCGGCCTCATTCTATAATGCTGCCGCTTTTGAAAAAGCAAGTGCCCGACGTGAACAAACCACCGGTACCTGGGCGGCCTGGTTAACTTAGTGCGCGGGCGAGCGCTGAATGTATCTTGTCGCACGTGAGCCTGTGCCATCATCTCCGGGCCACGTTTGTGCCAGGGTACATGAATACAGGCAATAGTATTGGTGGTGGCGGCGGCGACGGCGGAACATGGACCGCTCCAGCTAACAACTTGCCGTTATTAGTTTGCATGTCGGCCCCCGGTCGTCCCTGAGAATCGCAAAACTACACGTGTCTCGTACCTACCGGGCGCGCTGGATCTGCCAGCCGTCATGGCCTGGTGCATCAATGCCAGAGAGACTGCGAGGAATGGGCCATCTGTCTGGTCGCCACGCCTAGCAGAGCTCCCTTGGCTACACCGCTCGATCAGACGAGATTACGTTCATCGACTGCTGGTATTGCCATCGACAAGCGGCCTGCGGCAGCCAGCACACCACTAGCCAAGCCACGGCGCCCTCGCATCCTCGCTACACGCAACGACGCACCATTGCATGCGGCACGTCAAAGCCTTCGCCATGTGGACGGTGGACTTTTCCTTCCCAGCTGGCTTACCCAGTGTCCCAGTCTATTCGGAAGACACGTACCAGCTGCAATGGAGCGATGTCACCGGGGAAGCACAACTTGCAGGAATTAGCCTTGGAGAGTGGCCGGAGTAGCTGGAAAGCTGGCTACAGCGGCTGACTGTGCCGTGTCGAGTGCCTGCCGGCCCCCCTTGCCTCCCCTACTATATTCACGGAAGTATTACCTACGTCCCAAATTGCCTGCAGAGATTTGCAAAGCTTGCCATGTGTCTGTGGATCTCGCGGACATGGTTGCCAGCAGCCCTGGCAAAGCTGCCACTGAAAAAACTCCGCAAACGAAGAGACTTGGCCTCTTGCAGCGCAGCTCTTTATCAATCGTGATAGACACTACACATGCGATGCAAAAAAGAGCGGACAGCCGCCCGTGCAATTCCCACCACCAGCTTCAATAGAGTTTGGACCCGTCTACTGACAGGAACGCGGCTGGTATCTGCCTTGCTGCCGGCTGTGGAGAGCAATGCGGCACGTACCACTAATAAGTTATGCCTCTAGTGCCACCTTACTAGCGCATTTTTGAACTGGCAGTTGCGTGAGCGCCAAGTTGAGTTCGTTGCCATGAACAGGATAAGTTTCAATAATGCGATGCCAACATTTTGTTATCGTCCTTGTTCCTATCTAAGCTCAAGCAATCCCTTCGGTCAAGTTAGTGAACAAGCAGGACTTAAGCATCAGCCATTGCAAAGGCAACTGCCTGACTCGGAATGGAATGTCTGGCTCAAGCGGGAAATCGGGCGACTTCAGACTCCGATTGGAGCTCGCTTTTAATCTGGAAGTCGGTATACTAATTGACTGGTGCTACTACTAACAAGTATCCTTCGCGTATCCTCAACGACAATCTCAGCTTATCTGCGAACTGTGGCATGAGCTGCATGACATGGTGACGGTTGAGGTGAAGTGGCGCATTGACACAGATCTTCAAAATCCCCGCCCAACGTGCTCGAACGATAGCCATCGGGCCATTGTTCCTGGCTTGGCGAGAACCTAGGATGAGCACGACATTTGGATTTTTATGCGCAAGTTACGGTCAATTGTCATGGGCGCCTAAAAGTGGAAGCATACTGAGAGAACAGACGCCCTAACATGCCCGTGTGTCGCCGGATCACTTCAAGCCGACCATGACAGCCGGGTCGTGGTGCCGCACGGCCATTGCTACTCCACGAAAGATTGAGAAATTGGAAATCCCTGGCAGGCAAGTTGTGGCCGCCTGAGAGCCTGAAAAGTCTGATGAGCTCGTATCGAAATGCATGATTAGAATGCCCTCAACACTTTGCCTAGCCCATGGTCGAGGCCGACACAGCGAGCACGATGTCCAGGCACAACACACAGCACACCGGACTTGTGTGACAGTCTGTCTTGCAGCCTTTGGACTGCATTTTGGCCAATAAAGTTTCGAGGACGACTAGACAAACCGTTGAGAAATAAAGAGTTCAAGCTACCCCGCCAGATAACTTTGCGGAGAGACTATTTGCAGCTGGCGTCCGTGAGCTTTGCAGCTCTGGTATGCGGAGGATGCATATCATCTGGCTCTTGTCAACTGTCACAGCGCTGCACCTTTTAGCGCTGCTAGCAGCTTGGCTGCTTGGTTTCCATTGGGTGAAAGTGGTCGGGTCTGTGGCGCTACCGTGCACCAAGCCAGAGCGATATTTCTTTGAGAAGAAGCAAGTTCAATAACAGCTACGCTTTTACGGATAATGTGGCTGCATTTACTGGGGCTGCACATGGCGAACCATGTGTCGAGCATAATGAAAGTGGCGTGGCTGAACGCGGCGAAGATCCCACTGGAAAGAGGAACCAAATGGCGAGAAAAGCAAAAAAAAAGAAGACAATAACCGCAAAGACAAAGGCAACTGGAAAGACTATTGAGGCACACGCTTGTGTGCGGACAAAGCTGGCAGCACAAACCCCAGTAATTACGGAGTACAAGCATCCTTATGAGCTTGGACATTACAGTGGCACAGTGAGCAGGCATGTTGCCGCTTTCTGCTCTCGGTGTAGGAGAGGGAAAGCCAAACTCACCCCGCTGATTGCGCGCGCGCACAGTCGTTGAGGCTTTGAGTCGGCAGCAGTAGGTGCGACTCTAACAAAGTAGCACTGCACCATTGGTGGATATTGTCGCGGTACGATTGGTACCAATGCGATTTGGGAGGCCGGGTGACGCAGGCCACCTATCCTTTGAAAAAGATTGCCAATTGGCCAGCGCAGCAGGATACCGGAGCGCAAAGGCAACCACCTCGCCCGGAAACAGCCAGGCTCAGCATGGCCTCGGGAGTATTACGGACATCAGCAACGAGAGCAGCGGGGAAAGGTGACAGGCGAGGCTTGGTCGTAGGTTAAAAACGGACCTGGCCGGCAGGAAGCACGATGCGGTGCGTGGCAAGAGGATGAGACAGATTTAGCGCTGGCCGCTAGTTAATGCTGATGCAGGTTGATCTTTGGGCCACTCCACGGTCAAAGTGACGGGTGTGACGAGTAACATTACTGGGCATGGTGGGCATGTAGCTTGCAGACCACTTGTCATTTGTGGGCAAGTCGATTTCGAGGCCAGATGTGAATGGCACTGTTTATCAAGTTGAGGCGCCAAAAAGTCTCAACTCTGGCCGGACCGGACAGTGTGAGTGCTTGGCCATTGTCTCCGTGCGTCAACGCTGCAGAAGAATTGCTCAATTTCCGCACTGCCCAAAGTGCCAACGTTGCTGACGAGAAGCTAGTCGGCGAAACAGGCACACAGGGCAGCCGATAGGTCCCGGACCACATGGTGAGATGGTGGTTGGTATCTGCTGGCAAGGTGAGGCCAGTGTGTCGCGGTGAGATGTAAGCGCTGGCGAGATCCGGCTGACGAGCCAGGGACCCTGAGAATATGGCTAATAAGCGTCGTGGCATCTATTCGTGGCAATGAAGTCCGAAATGTCGGCTCTTTGATTTATGTATGAGATGGGAGGCAAATGACCAGGCTGACGGATTCCGGGTTGGCGGTTAAGAAAATGGCAAGTAATACACGAGACAGGACGTAGCAGCAGAGTGGTGGTGCGCGGAGAGGCTCACCATATTGGGCCAAGGGCGCCGCCCTTTTGTCTTTTTTGAGCGTGACGAGTGTATTTATTGGGAAACTGGCGAGGATACGACGCAAGCAAGAAGAAATGAATTGTCAACGGGCAAGAGGAAATTATCATCAAGCCACCTGTAATGCTCCGATTCGAGTGCTCCGCAATGCGACTCGGTATAGCTCTACCAGTAGAAGAGGGGAGGGGACTCGAAGCCACTGAGCGGCGGTCGCAGGCCCTGTGAATGGGCTGGCACGGTGGCTGCAGAGGCTAATTTTTCTTCTTAAATCTTATTCATTTTTTTTTTGTCGCAGCGTGGAGCGGTATTGCGCCGCCGTGGTGTGTGGTGGAGCGAGCTGTAGGTGCAAGGCCGGCATGCAAGCAGGCCAGCGGCAACTTGTGCTGGTGAGCCTATTACTGTACCCAGGGCCTACCTAAGGTAGGTACCTACCTATGCCTGTGTGTAGGTGCTAGTTAGGTACCAAGGTAGGTACTTTGTGCTGGGCTTGCTTGAGTGCTGATTACCCAGTAAAAGTGACAGAAAAGCCCCGCTTGCCTCGTGGTGGCAGCAGCCAAGGTGTGGCCGCCACGGCATGGCCATGCAAGTGAGTGGGTGGATGGCATGGCATGGCATGGCATTAGCATGGTGGCATGGCGCATGGTTATCGTAGCGCCCGCTCTGCCGTACCAGTAATCCGTCATGGCGGAGCATATGCAACAGGGGATTTTCTCTCTTGTTGTTGCTCGTTTCATTTTTTTTTTGGATATATATTTGCTTCTTCCTCGTTTTTCTTCTTTGGCCGGCAGTGCAGCGGCAAACTGGACATGGTGATTGGTCGCCGAGGCAGAAGCTGAGATGGGGGAGCGCTGCAGTGCGAGGCAGGACCAGGTGCAGGTGTGGGCACGACATGAGGTTGTCGTTGCTTCGACGCCCCCCAGTGCCGCTGTGCCCAGGCAACAGGCCGCTGCTGGTGCCGGTGCTGGCGCTGGCAGCCAGGCAGGTCCAGCGGCCCCGTTTGTCACGATCCGTCTTTGGTGGGCTCCAGGGGGAGCTGGTCAGTCACCACCTACCTGTACTGGTGGCAAGTGGCACCGGTACTACTGGTAAACTCAGTTACAGGGCATCACCAAACCTTACCAGCACTCCTTTTCGATGGACATGTTGCTCAAAGCCTGGGCAACCCGGGCATGTATTGATTGACAGAGCTTCCTACCTTGCCGTTTTATTTTCTATTTTATTCTCATGGCTCGACTGCAACGAGAGTCATTACAGATTTCTGGTGCTTAGCGGTTGGCACATGGCGCTCGCGCACTGTTTCGTAACGAGCCTAGCTCAATTCCATCCATCTGCACTGGCGCAGGCAGCATGCAGTGAAAAAAAACCATAAACTTTGCGTCGACGCACGCCCCCCCCCCTGTATACCAGTACCTATGCGTGGCTCCGGCATATGTGTACCCCATCATCTGGGTACCTTTTTCTTTGCACGCTCGCCTGTTCCCCCCGGGGGGCCTAGTGACGAGCTGATTCTTATTACTGGGCATTCTTCCAACGCACGCCCGTCTACCTGCCGGCCACCACCACGCCCCCCCCCTCCCCGCCACGGCACACAGTACTGGTAATACCAGTTAGTTACTAGCCAAAGCTCAAGTTAGAGGCAGATCCAAAGCGCACCCATCTTGTCTTCCGCCCATGTGCTCGCCTTGCCCCGAACCCACCTGTACCTAGCGGTCCAAGTTGACTGACTACCTATTCCTTTCCTTTCGGGCCTAGCAACCTGGCCTGGATACCCTGCCTGTAGCCACGCCGTATTTTGCGGGTTAAACCACACCTCGCTCGTCCCACCTATCCACTCTGCGCCCCCCTCCCCAATCTGACCTCCCTCTTCCCGTCCGAGATCTCTTTTCTTCCCTCTCAACATTTATCACTCGCTTTTCTCTCTCTCTCATTGGCATTTTTCTTTTCCCTCGACGAGAAAATCGACAAGGGAACAAACTCTTCACGACGACACCTCGCATACATACTCGACTCCATTCGTCTCAGCATCGCCTCCGCGTATACACCAGCATTTCTCGACCCTTCCTCTGTACTCCGTCCATGGAATTGGCCAGTGCTGTTTGAGAAACATCTCGTTTCACCGAGCCGCCTCTGCAAACGGAATAAACAATACAAATCACTGCCGCCGCAGCTTCGTTGTCTACCCATCTATCTGCTTTTTGATTGTCAGATAGCGACACTCACTGCGCCTCGAATTTTGCGCAATTGTTCCTGGCCCGATCTCTTCAACCAGCTTCCAAGTTGTGCCGATACACACGCACCTATCCATTAACCCTCAATACGACGACGACCCGGCCGTCCAACCAATCACCACAACCAACCCACAACCACACACAACCGCCATGCCTGCCGCTGCGACGCAGAGGCCAGCCAATGCTGCTGGCCTGACCAATATCCTGAATCAAGATGAGCCATCTGCCCAAAGTGCGCCGCCTCCTCAGCTGCGAGACTCTGGCTTCTACTCTACCGCTGAGACTTCTAGCAAGCGTCCGTTTATCTCCATTTTGATCTCTGCTGCCACCATTACCTTGGAGCAGTGTCGTTGTTCTTAAGCAATGCGCAGGTGCTGACCTTGATTTTTCGTCACTTCTAGATACCTCCGGCGCCTCGTTCAACGCCGCCGGCCTGAGCCCTGCCGCATCTGGGTATCAGTCTTCCGTCGCCGACAAGACGCCTTCGCCAATTGCCGCCAACATTGTCCCGCACCCGCAGCTGTCACCTGCCTCTGCCGCCCACATGAGCGTCGCTGCCATGGTATCGCCATCGTCATCTGCCGGCATGGACCGCCGCTTTGAGCGCCCCGGCTCTCACGAGTTCCCCGGCCACCTAGGCGACGGCCTCGGTCCTGCATCCAATCTGCGCCGCGAGAGCGTCGACAGCAGAATCAACCAAGGCCTGAGCGACATGCGCCTGGGCGGATCTCCCTACACCAGCAACAATCAGTCGACAAGCTCCATCCAGAGCACCCTCCACAACCAACGCAACCCCCGCGCCGGCATGGACAGCTATGCCGCCCATAGAATATCCAATGGCTACCAGCCCAGCAATGACCGCAACCCGGAGAGCAAGACGGGCCGAACCGCCCCGGCCATTACAGGCCCTGCCACCAGCAACATTGCCCGCGCTGCCGAGCCTACCAAGGGTCAAGCCTGGGCCTTTCCCGAGGAAGAAATCCAGCATGTCAGCCACTATGACGATTCGAGAAGAAGCAGCGTCACCGACTCCATTGCGAGCAGCCAGTTCACCACCGAGTCGCGTTTGCCTACGGGTCAGCGCCGACTTGAGGACAGCAGTGACTTCGCGCGCTTGTCTGGACACTCGTCGGAATTCCCATCCGTTCACCACCACACCATGCAGCACAAGCAGCTCAGCGATCTACAGGCCGAAGAGGGTGCTGGTGGCCCCGGAGCTCAGCCCTATAGTCGCACGCCGGAGCTGCGTGTCAGCCACAAGCTGGCCGAGCGCAAGCGCCGCACGGAGATGAAGGAGCTGTTCGACCAGCTTAGAGATTTGATGCCCCAGGAGCGTGGGTCAAAGGCATCCAAATGGGAGATTCTGACTAAAGGTAAGCCTAGCCGATGCTTGAAAGAACACACGACGACGTGCCAGCGCTAACTGAAAAAAAAAAGCCATCACCGAGTATCAAAGACAGACTGACCACGTCCGTATCCTTCAACAACACTACAACTCTGCCGTGTCAGACAATGAAATTCTTCGACGTGAGCTTCAGAGTGCGAAGATGGAGCTGGCTCAGGCTCGTGGTGAGACTGTCGCACCGCCGCCCTCGCAATCGCAGAATCACGCAGCTCCCGCGCACCCGTTTCCGGCAGAGCACTACCCAGCGAGCTCGAGCGGAACCGAGCTTCCTCCGTTGCGATCCATCAGCAACGGCATGTCGAATGGTCCTGACTCAATGACTGGCGTCCAGTACGAGGCTCCCAGGTCCAATGGCTACCGCAACGAGCGTTACTAGTCGCAGACCAGGCGAAACTTGAGGTGCTGTGTTTGCTACTTTGACCCTCGACATGAATGGATGAGCAATCACGATGTTGCGGCGTGTCATATTGACGCGGCCCCCGCTTGAACAGGACGGAACTTTATTTGATATACTTGCCAGCATATATTCCACCGCGCAGCGACGGCGTCTGTACGATTCATTGCTTTTTGAAGCAAGATCTTTGCATTCATTTTCTTTGCATATTTTTACAATTATTCGGCTTGCTGTGGTGGGCGAGACTGCACATCGCCGCGGAGGAGGAAGCCAGACATGTACGAAGGCCAGAGCGTTTGCCAGTTGCAGCGCTGCCACAATCTCTACAGATTTTCCTTTTCTTTCGGGCTTACAAAAAAACGACGGCGTGATGGCGAACAGTTTTGTTTTTCTTCATCGTTTACTGTCTCATTTTGAATTGTTGTTGATTGGGCCTTATTCCAGACACAAGAAAGGAGGAAGTGGTAGGAGAGGCATCATAAGCATATGAGGAGGGGAATGAAGTTTGGAGTCTGGGCGTGAAGCAGAGGAGTTGAAAAGAAGATGGAAAAATCTTTGAAGGGGAGGGCTGTATATACCCACGCGTTTTTTTCTTTCAAAGTCCTCAGGCTGCTGGGCCGCTTGTGCTATACCGGGCGGTATGATGGGGAACTGTTCGGTTGTGGCACATTTTAGCTATTTTGGATGGCGGCCATGTTGGCTGCTAGCGAATCATCGACTGCATTGTTCGAATAAACGTGTCTGCGTGATGGTGAGGTTGTGCGACTGTACTGTTGCTGCGGTAAGTGCAAGTCAGTAGCCATGGTCATATGTGTCTGGGTGTATCTGGGGTGTATCTGGGAATGTGGTGTAAATTGTGCTGCTAGTGGACGACGATGTATCGGTGTTGCAACGCAAAGCATGCCTGCACCTCCGATCGGAAACAAGTTTATATGCATGGAGGTTGTAGATTTGGCAGATGGATTTGCCACGTGGGAAGGCATTAGAATGTGTGGTGCGCCAGGGCGTGCATGGTTCCTGGCAAGGTGGTGTGTGGATGCAGAGGAAGCAGCGAGAAGCAGGGGAGAGGGAAGAGGGAAGAGGTGAGAGGGTGGGTGGGAGAGGGAAAGGGCTGCATGTCACTAGAGGCCGGCGCCGAGTGCATGAAGCTAATTATTGCAGACTGGACATGTAGTTACGAGACCTGTTTCTTCAACCTTTTCGCACGCGCGCGTGCATCCACGTATCCATGTGTCTGTGTCTACAAATAAGTAGTAAGCAGAAGAAAAGGCTGCGGAGTTTTGGCAGCTGGACATGGTCTGAAGATTTGGCGGAGTTGCGGAGTTTTGCGCTGGGCTGTGCGGTGCGGTGCGGGTGCGGCGCGGGGGACCTGGAGTTAAGGGTGTTTACCAGTAATAAAGGCGCGCCGTGGCTGCCGGTACGTACCTATTTAATGCCTGCAAGAGCCGAGTACTGGCTCGGTTTGTCAGCGGGGAGCTGTTGCCGGCGGCGTCGATCCCCTGACCACAAGGCGGCCAACCAAGCCGTAAGCATAACCTTACTGCGTACGGAATAACGTGTATTAAAAAAATGCCAGAGAAAAAGGCTGTCGCAAAAGCTTAAACGTTGCGTGTCAATAAAAGTACTGGACACGCGTTGCCCGCTAGCCTAACGGTACTTGCCCTCTTCGTTGCTTTGCGGACATTTGAGCTTTTCTTGTTTGATGACTCGGACGCTCCGGTCTACTCCATTCTCCTGGACAGACTCGCTTCGTTCATCCCATCCTCCCCTTTCCATAATCACGTCAACTTCGATTTTACCTTTATATTTTTGTGCTTTCGTGTACTCGGCCATTGTGCGGACAAAGACACTCAACAACGCAAGCAGCAAGCCGCTAAAGATAATAGCGGACCCTTGGAGTGTGTCGTTCAACTACCATCTTGGCTCTCACACACTGAACAAGACACTCTCTCATCCTGATTACCCAACGCCCAGGCTTGCAAACGAGAGATTGCTGTCTTCTCCACTCCGACTCTGACTGGAGAAAACACCGCAATCTGAACCTTGGCCCTTGACATAAACAACATCGCCGCCCCCCCGGCCTCCCCCCGCCCTCCTCCTCCTCGCAATGGACTCGTTTGGTGGTATAGACCCGCTCAACATGACCAAGATTGACTCGGCCTCGTCGCTGAGCTCCCGCCAGAAGAGCTGCAACGCCTGCGTCCGCGGCAAGCGTCGCTGCGACAAGCGCACCCCTCGGTGCACGCGCTGCGCCGCCAAGGGCCTCGACTGCGTCTACCACAAGATGCCCCCGGCGCAGGGCGGCCGTGGCAGCGGCGGTGACGGCAGCAGCGCCACCGCCCACCGCGCCTCGTCCGGCCAGTCCACCGGCGGAAGCAACACGCCGGAGATGGCGGACCTGCCGGACTTTGACCTGGGCTTCGACTATGAGAGCCTGGGCACCGAGACGAGCCCCGAGAGCATGTGCCACGTCCCCGACCAAGCTCCGCAGCAGCACCAGCAGCACAACCACCATCCTCATCATCACCACCACAACCCCAACAACCCCAACAACAACAGCCACCTTCATCTCGGTCCCGGTCTGGACTTTGACATTGTCGACTTTATGAACGCAGTCCCTGCCCACACCGCCCAGACGTCCACCCTGCCCACCCCTCCCTCCTCGCACAACGCCGCCGCCGCCCTCGCCAACAACAGCAGCTTCTTTGCCAGCCTGTTTGAGAGCACCGCCGGCGCGGACGGCGCCTCAAAGCTCGACATCCCCCCGGTGCCCGGCGCGCCGTTTATGAGCACTGCGCTCGTCCCGCAGGCCCCCAAGCCGCCCGTGCGGGACGTCTCGCTGCTGCAGCCCGGCGCGGCCTGCTCGGGCGCCAGCCTCGACGCGCTCGCCGTGCACGACCCGCGTTCCTGGATGGGCTACACGATGCGGTCCCTGACGGGCATGCACCGGACCTTTGCGCAGACGCGCGCGCTACCCTTCCTGCACGCGCGCCTCTGGGCCGCGCAGCTGCCCAAGCCCATCCTCGCCGTCTTCTCCGCCGCCACGGCCTACACCAACCGCAGCGACGACAACCGCGCCTGGATCATGAGGCTGCTCGCCGACACGGCCGTCGCCGTCCATCGCGAGGGCGAGCTGGCCGCGACCCCGCAGGACAAGCTCGCCCGCGTGCAGGCGCTCGTCATTCTCGACTCGATGCGCGTCTTTGACGGCGACGTCGGCCTGCGCGCCGCGGCCGAGCGCGAGGCCCACGTCCTCAGCGCGTGGATCGGCGAGCTCCAGCAGGCCGTCAACGACCTCGAGGCCGAGGCCGTGCAGCACGCCGCGCAGGGCGGCGGCAGCGGCGGCGGCATGGACGGCGTGGATCTCGGTGCCGCCCCGGCGTATCCCTCGCGGGAGCGGCCGCCCAAGGGCTGGGACGCGTGGGTACTGCTCGAGAGCGCCCGCCGCACGCTGCTCTTCTCCTGCGCCTTTGTCTGCATGAACAAGCTGCTCAAGAGCCTCGACGTCAGCCAGGCCATGTGGCAGGACCTGCGCTTCACGGCCTCGCGCCACCTCTGGGAGGCGCCGTCGTCGATTGAGTTTTTCCGCTCGTGGCGCGACAAGCCCCAGTACTTTATCCGCGACTTTGACTTTAAGGACTTTTGGTCGTACGCGCGCGCCGACGACATGGATGAGTTTACAAAGATTATGCTGATGCCGTACGTTTTCCCATCCCCCCTTTTCGTCCAAGACACTGGATTGGATTGGCGCTAACATGTGTTTTTCCCGATAGACAAATTGGAATGGATACGCTGGAGCACTTTATGGCCGGAGAGGATCTCTCACATGCGACTACCGTATAAGCTCTGCGCTTCATGACAGTATACCTCGTGTACATAGCAGCCATGGACGTTTCCGTTGGCTGCCCCGAGTCATATTTTTTGGGGGGCATTTCTTGCACATCTGCTTTTTTTTTTTCGTTACGAGGCGTTTGGGTGGGTTACATGAAGCTCTTGTGATGGGCACAATCGAGTTTACGATATATCATACACATACATGGATGAAACAAATCCCACCTCATACATTTTGACTCGCAGTTACACAGTCCCTTATTGACAGACTTGGATGAAAGAATAAATTTGCATGTACAAGGGCACGCTAGTTACTCCTCCGAGACTCGCCAGACGAGCCTCTCGCCGCTCACAGCCTTGTCGCGCAGCAGATCCAGCGCCTTTTGCGCGCGCTCCAGCATCGTGGCGCCCTCGACGACGCGCTGCCTGTTGGGCTGCACGACGCCCTGCGCGAGCAGCTGCGGGATCATCTCTGGCTGCATCTTTTCTTTGAATTCAGGATCCTGCACATTTTCCCACAAGCGTCAGCAAAAGAAACGATGTCCAGTATTTGTAGCAATGTTGGGCACACAAACTCACATCGAGGTAAAAGTGCGTCCTGACGCCGCGGACCTGCACGCCGTCGGCCCACTGGCCCGGCAAGCACCTCGACGTGTCCATTTCGTACTCTGGCGCCTGGTTCACGCTGGCGTCCCGGACAATGACGGGGAGCATGACGGCGACGACGCTGCCCCCGGTCGCAATCCGCGTCAGCGGCGCCAGCGAGCCGTGCAGCGAGCCGATGCAGTCCAGGATGTACGGCACGCTTGCCGCCTCGCCGTCCTGCTCTTTGATGTACTTGTTGACGTCGTCGACCACCGTGGCGCACGTGTAGTCAAAGCACGCCGTGGCGCCGAGGCCCGCCAGGTAGTCGTGGTGGCGCGCCGAGGCGACGGCCAGGATGCGCGCGTAGCCCCAGTGACGGAGGACCTGCACGGCATACACGCCGACGCTGCTGCTCGCGCCCCAGACCAGAATGTTGCGACCCCGCTGCTGAGGCGTCTCAAGGCCGCCGTCCTCATCCGCGGGCGGGGGTCGGGGCCAGGGCAGCGCGAGGCCGAGGTCCCGGACCGCGGCGTGGAACACGGTGACGAGGTTGACGGGCACCGTGACGGCCGCCTGGAGCGGGATGCCGTCTGGGACTCGGGAGACGAGGTACGCGGGGACCGTCATGTACTCTTGGTGGTTGGCCTCGGCGCCGCCGCGAAACGCAAAGCTGGTGACGCGGTCCCCGACGGCGAGGCCCTTAACGTCGCCCGACGACGCGACGGCGGCGACGGTGCCGGCGGCGCCGCCCCCGCCGGCCAGGTGCGGGTA
>JAPFRW010000287.1:0-133755 GCA_030778065.1 Akanthomyces uredinophilus
TAAAGTATATAGTAACTTTTTATTAGGTAGTAAGCTTAAGGTTACTCTAAATATATATAAATTATAATTTTACTAGGCTAATAAATATTATATTAATTTCTAATTTATATTTAATTACTTACTTTTAGCTAGAGAAGGCTTTTATATTACTATTAAACTTCTCCCCTAATAGGAGGGGTTTCCTCTTAATTATAGAGGTAAGTATATCTATTAGGGGTATAAGAGTAATATTCCCTACTAACTAAATACTCTCTTTATTTTATATATCCCTAACTTAATCCTATAGGACTTTTATTTATACTAAGAGGAGGAGGTTCTATTCCTTTAAGGCTTTATTTTATTTAATAAGTAGTTACTATATAATACTAGCTAGGGTAAATAAGTCCCCTCCTTCTATTATTATAGGTTTATAGTTTTTATACAAAGAAGATTAATTATTATAGACTAGCCTTAAGGCGGCTATAAATAGGCATTATAATAGTTATTAATCTTCTTAAAGAGAAGAAGGAAGGAAAAGGTAAAGTATAGTAGTTAAGCCCTTAGTACCCTATCCTCTATCTCTTATTTACTTAGGGTTTGCCTAGAGTTCACCTAGGGTTTACCTAGGGTTTATATAAGCTAGTATAGGCTAAAGCCTAATACCTTTATATATAAGCTAGTATAGGCTAAAGCCTAATACCTTTATACTAATCACAGTATTATAAAATAGAGACCTTACTAGTGCTATCTATGTTTTCACTTCCTAAGTCCCCTTAAAACTTATCTAGCTAATTTAAATTAGGCTCTATAATAGTACCCGATAATATGACTATTAGGGACCTACCCCTAGCTGTATAGTGGAATAAGCAATATATCTTAGAGGAGTCTTTATCGCGAGAAAGACTCTAAGGGCAGGAAGAGCTGGTTTAAACTCCACGGGTTGTTCGTTGTTGAGCTTGATGCCAATAACAGCCCGCTAGATGCGTCCTAGGTTTGCCGTTTTTACGACGCAAAAGGCCAGGCAGTGTTCTTCGCAGCGAGCGCCACTACTTCTGCTACTAATCACCTTCGCAAGTATATTTAGCGTTGTTTTTTGTACACGACGACGCGACAGCTGACAGACGAAGGACACATGGAGTTTTTGAGGGCAACCCCGTCGCAGACAGCGACCCATCGACCGACGAATCTGACCGCGCCAAACGACCGCGTCTGCACGCTCTTAATTGGGCTTAGAAAAATAGATAAAAAGCATAACTAAGGGACTTATAAAACTAGGGAAAACATACTACTATCAAAATTTAGGCTACCTAAGCTATCTTTATATTCCTTATAAGTGCCTTCTTGCGGGCGTCTAGTGTTATGCTCGCTAGGTATAAGTGACGACCACAGGTACCTGCGGGCAAACCGCGGAGGTGCCCGTCCAGGGTGGTCGGCGCGCCTCCCCCCCGAAAATGCAACTCAGGACAGCGACACACAGACGTTGCCTGTATTCATGGCCGAAAACTACGAAGAGCTTGCAGGGACATTGTTGTCATTCTAGTTGCTCCCCCAAAAAAAGTGGAAGAATGTTGGCCATTCGAATCGGCCAATCAGTTAGTACTTATCTCGTCCCTCTCGACAGCACCTTCGGCGGCCCCATCACTATATCCAAATCGTCATCACATACATCCGCAGCTGCACAATTTTCTGACGACCAATTTCGAGCTGAGCCCTCACCTGCTACCTCGGCAGCTCTATCCAGCGTTTTGTCTTCGAGTAGCTCAGAAATATTGGCATGGCCGAGACCTGACGCCATGTCAAGCGGTGCGCAAGGTTACTGCGTTGACGCAAGCACCCTGCTGAAGCAGAACTCTGCAAATTTTCAACATCGCCCCCGGCCGAGGCAAGATGCAGTGATGCGACCCTATCAAGCGCTGACCAGAGCTCAGTCTCCGTATCTTTGTGGAGCTCATTCACACCAGCGCTATTAATGTTCCGTTCGAACTCGCGCCGCACGACGAGCGCTTGCAACCGGCCAGAGCCAAACGCATACCCTGATGACGTCCGTGGGAAAATTGGTACTTGGACGTCGGTGCTGCTCTCGATCAACAATCTAACGACACCGGTATTCCCTACATATGAGGCTGTGTGCAGTGGTGTCAGCCCATCTCTGTTCGCGGATGCATTGTCAGCACCGCTTTCAAGCAATAACACGTCAAGCCTCGTCTGGACTGTCTCACATGCAACGCTCAGTACTGTCTTTCCGTCATGAGTCTCAGCTTTCGCGTCATCTCTTGCTTCAAGAAGCGCTTTTACAGAATGTATTCGCCCCATAGAAGCTGCATGGATCAGAGGTGTCACTCCCGCCCTCTCATGACTGCAATATAGCTTCGACATTACCATCGTCGCAGGCTGCTGCTCATTCGATGCTTCAATATTGGCTGCTTTCCCAAGTAGAATTCTAATGATTGCGATGTGCCCTTTGTAGCAGGCATTATAAAGCGGCGTATGTCCGTGCTTATCTGATGCTTCAATATTGGCCCCGTTCTCAGGTAGGACTTCCAAAACCTCAGCATTACCCATGTTTCAGGCATGGTGAAGCGCCGCAAGTCTCTCCTCATTCGATGCTGAGACATCAGCGCCTCCCATCCATTCAACAGCAGCTGTACAGCTTCTGTATGGTCGCGACGCGATGCGTACATGAGTACTGTCAGTCTACACATGTTTGGGGCTTCTGTATTGGTCCCCGAGGGAGGTAGCTCTTCAAGTCTTTTTAAATAGTCATCAGCGCCAAATGAGTCCAGGATTGTCCATTTTATCCGATCTATGGTTTCTGTATAAAGCGCTCTATCCAGCATAAAAAGGCGTATATCTGTATTCGCAGATGTAGTAGCGACCTGCCACAGTGCCACTCCTGACTCATCTTTTGCTTGAAGGTCAGCTCCTGATTCCAGCAGCAGTTAGACAATTTCAACTTTCTCTGTTCTGATAGCCGCGTCTAGGGGTGCGGTTCCATCCACCAATGCTGGCCCGATCTTGGCGTGAGTCCCAACTTTTTTAGTACTGGCTCCTGCCCGAATTCAGAGTTCGTCCACTTGCCACTGCCCTCCGTGCACCGCATAGTAAAGGGCTGTTTTGCCTTTCGCGTCTTGCAGGTCCATGTTTGCTCTATTGGCCGCAGCGAGGAGTGCAATGACATCAACATAACAGCCCATGACAATGGTGTTCGGCCAAAGCAGTCCTTCACCTCATTATCAACTTTTTGCTTGCAAACAGCAGTTCAACAATGTCCAAGTGCCCACATGTATCAGCCCATAGTAGTGGTGTATGGTTCAATCTGTCCCTCGCGTGCACGTCAATTTTCTAATACTCAGCAGCAGACCGTCAACACTCGCGATTTCCTGCAACACTGCGCGCGAATGCAGCGTCAAGCTGTCGAGGTCTCTCGCGTTCACGTCAATTTTATCAGTGCTGAGCAGCAACTCAACGACTCCTTCGTGCCCTGCCGACGCTGACAACGAAATTGGCTTGCGGCCATCGACTTCTCTCGCGTTGACATCGAAACTCATCTCAGTTGCGTGTAAAATGTGCTTCAACGGACTAATCAGCTCAAAACACGAGAGCATGTGTAGCATGTTGGCCATGTTGTTCGAGCATCCTCCCTAGAAAGGACTTGTTTGGCGGGGTATTCGCAGACACGCTTGTATGAGTCTTGTCGATGGCCACCCATAGTAGATTATAAGGTCTTCCTGTGCAATGCCTCTTTCTTCGCTTTCTTTTGAATGAGTTATCCATGAGGTTGCAGCGTAGCGGAGCAGAGGAAATTGGGATGCCTCTCTCGACGAAAAAGTCCCACACTGACTGATGAATGAACTGTGCTACTCGCTTATCGAAAGACGACGAAGCAGTTTCAACAGACCACAGCTCAAGCTTCAGTTGTCGTTCCATCCTCGTGCTGTCAACAATATGGTCACCCGGTGCCTGCGCTCGTTTTAGCGAAGTGTCGGGGCTTGCGTGGTCAACGTCTATTGCTGCACCCACGGCAACTCGTCCAGTGACAGCGGTTGCGTCACGAAGCAGATCCACTGCAGAAGCTTACGAGGTTCCGGTGTGTCTTCATCTTCCGAACGAGCCCTTGGTATATGGCGTAAAGCTCCTGTGATATCTAGCGAACACGATCTTCCATCTTCGCTTGGCCAGCTCCATGGCGCTCGAGACTTAGTGCCTGATCAGTCACCAAAGAAACCCACAGAAAAATGCCATCAGCTTTGGTTGCGATCAAATCAATCATCCTGCAAGCGACTGACTCGTTCATCTGGTTGAAGAACTGTGCGCCGTCACCGGTATCGCCGGCTCCCTGGACGTTAGTGCTTACGTGGGGCGTGTGCCCCCAAAGGTGCGCCGGCCGTTGATATCGAAGCTGGAGCCTGATGGTCGAGCAAATCTTGACAGTGCGACCGGTGTACTGCCACCTCCCCCATACTATTTGGAGTCCTCAGTCAGTTCGCATGTCGCTTAAAAAGAGGGAGAATTCAAAGAACACAGAGAACACAAAAGAAACAGAGGGTAAAAGCGTGGATTACACTGTGCGAGAGCTGGCAATTTGTCGGGTGGGGGGACTTAGTTGCCCGGCGCTCCAGTTTCCTACAGATCCGTTATGCAGGGGGAACTGGTATAAGTTAGACTCAGTCACAAAACCAATCAACGGCTTCCAATACTTCTCTACGAGAAAAGCGTAGTGAAGAGAGAGCCACGGGTCCGACTTGCGCGAGCGGAGGATAATCTGAAAGAGCGGTACCGCTGCACACGGATTTTTTTGCCGGAAAAGAGGCCTGTGGCTTCGGAATGGCGAGCGCGCGTCCGTAGCAGCTGTCCCTTACCAGTCAAAGAGTTTGGAGACTGGAGAAGCGGGCTTGTTTTACGGGATTCGCCTCCACATAAACGTTCCGTTCCCAGATCATTGAGTATGGAGCTATGCCTGTCTAAGCTGATCCGGAATTCCGGCTCAAGGTCTAATGAGGCTGCAGGGATCTCAAATTCCTTCGTTCTAGTTGCCGTTAGTGTTTAACGAGGGCAGAAGCCACCACGCTCATGTGGCAGCCACTTATGCAGCTTCAGATTGGGCGACAGGGGTAGATAACATCCATTCTATCGAAGATTGCTTTGCGTCGTGGTGTTGCAAAAGGCTTTCTCTTTCTTCCCTCCATGAGTCTCAAAGTTCGAAGCGCACGTTCTCGATTCTTCAGGTTCTGCAGAGCGACAGGCTTTACTTACCCGGTGCTACTGCTGCTTAATTTTGAAACCCACCAGTTCTCGCTGCGCAAAGCCTCGAAATGGCTACTTTGAGAGAAGCACAGGAGATAGTTTGGCGTCTTGCTGAGAAGTATCCTCATCTGGACAAGACATTCATGGCCAACGTCAACAAATGGGACTCTGAGGCCTATGAGAAATTAAACAAGTACCGGATAGCCTGCGAGGATTCTATTTCTCAAACTATCAAGACGTGAGCATTCCAGCCTTACAAAATACATTTTGCCCTGTTTGGAGACTACAGCGGACTGACCCTTTGCAGCCTTGCAAAAGATGTCTACAGTAGCAGTGCTCGGTTTATCTTTGAGCTGTTGCAAAACGCAGACGATAACAAATTTACCAGAGCAGCCGAAAACAATACAGTGCCAGGCATCAGATTCATGCTATGGCCCGACAAGATTATCGTGGAGTGCAATGAGGACGGTTTTACGGAGAAAGATCTCGAAGCAATTTGTTCCACAGGGAAGAGCTCAAAAACTACTTCCTACGGGTCAATTGGTGCTAAGGGCATCGGTTTCAAGTCGGTCTTCAAGGTAGCCTCGAGAGTGCATATTCAGTCGGGCCACTTCTCGTTTGAGTTTAGCTACGGCCCAAACGATTCCGGTATGGGAATGGTGAGACCAATCTGGACGACTCCAGCCCAAATCTTGCACTTTCCAATTACACGGATGACACTTTGGCTGCATGTCGATGGAGATCCAGGGGGAAGAAGCAGCCATCGAGACATTATCGACCGCCAGTTTGAGGACCTGGAGGTGGCTTGTCTCTTGTTTCTCAAAAATTTGAGATCCATTGGCATTGAAACTTATGATTACCGTCATGGTTTGATTCAGTCGCGACGAATTACCAGACACGACTTACGTGGCTATCAAGTAGCTCTTCAGCTGACGACGTGGAAGCTCGGATGCGAAACAGCCAGTTCCCGTCGGATCTACCACGTTACCCGGCAAGACACGACCAACCTACCTCAAAGCAGCAACAGATCCCTGGCTGTTTCAGCGAAAAATTTGGCCATGGCTGAAAAGGCCGAGGTCGTGTTGGCTTTTCCGCTTACTGAAGAAACCCCCACTGAAGCATCTCGGCCTATCACAAACGAGCCACACCATCTTTTTGCTTTCTTACCGGTGAAAGAAGATGAGAGATACAAAGTAAGCAGCCTTGTGAAAACTTCCCGGCTGTGCATGGCCTAGACAGCTGACGCTCGTGGCAGTTTTTGATTCACGCGGACTTTGACACCAATATCAGTCGCCAAGATATCCTAGTCGATTCTGACAGAAACATTCATCTCCTCTACTGGATTGCCAGTACTTTCGTACTTGCTGCTAGGCAGTTTTGCGAACAGAAAGACACACTGATCTCGTACGAATGGCCACTGTTTCTTCCAACCACCGATAAATCGCACAATAGATTTTGGTCAGTACTTGACGAAGGAATCCAAGCTGGCATCAAGGCAGTTCCTCTGTTCAGATCACACAAATGGAGTAACTTACGGCAATTGCATGAGCTCTGCATACTTCCACCTTATGCACGCCTGGGAAATGGTGAACCTGTTCTACAGGATGCGACTCAGGATATATACCTCTCCTCCCGCTACTCAGAGGAAGTTAAAAGCAAGCTGAGACAGCCAGCATATGGCCTTGCGCAATTAAATTTCGACACATTCCTTGCATTATTGCGCCAAGATCTTGCTTGCAACGACTCTAAAATGCGCGACTCAGCTACTTCTGATGAGTGGCATACTGTAGTGGCCAAGCAACTTACTCAGATCAGACGGACCAGAGACATAGATGATCTCGAGCTACTACCGTTGCAGAACGGCAGATGGGTGACAAGCAAGAATGCGCCTGTTTATCTGCCGACCATCGACAAGATTTCCATTCCGGCAGGGCTTGATTTACAAGTCCTGTCGCCCTCGGCAGTCGCAAACGATGCACGAACGGAGCTTTTTCTGCGATTGGGTGCTGCAGAAGCTACGTTCAATACCGTGAGAATTGCCATATTAATGGGGTTCCAAGGCAGCCGTTTTGATCGACTTAGCCTTGTCAGTCCGCTTCGCTTCCTGTACGAAACATCGCCTCCACGGATGGAAATGCACAAATTTGAGCCGATCGGAGTGTTCGAGAATATCTACTTGGGTAGCTCGGATCAGAGATGGTACGTTAAGCCGAGTCAAACGGACATTTATCTTCCTGGAGACTCTGATCCGTACGGGCCCGCTATACTTTTGTCGGACTGTGACACGATAGCGCCCATTTACGCAGAACCAATTCTTCTTGAAGATCCTCCGCTGAGACCATCTGAAAAACATCCTACGTGGCTACAATGGCTACACGGGTGTATTGGCATTCGCTCGCGCCTACGGCTCCTCAACGCGGAGAATACTGAACTATCAGAAATATCAAGTTATGTTTTGTCGCACAACCCATTCAAATTCCTTGGTCTCCTTGAACACCTTTGGAAAGACTTACCTACGACACTGAAGACGAACATCTCTTTGCGCCAGCACATTGGCAAGATCGATGTTAAGTCCATCTGCAGTTTCAAGTACGAAATGCCGCTGCAGGAGAGTTATTTCCCCCTCAAAAGTCTGCGTGAAGAGGTAGAACAGTATATGGAGAATCCGGCTGCTTTTCCATTTCTAGAAATCGAGAGCCCGAGTGACTCATTTACTGTAATTCCCTGGAAGTGGTTATTTCTACATACTGATTTTCATGTTCGCACGAACAATGACTTGCAGTTTTTGCTCGATATTCTGTGGTGGACTTGGTCCGACAATTCTGACGATTCTGACGATCACAACGGTTCTGAAAATTCATGCGGCGATTCAGACAGCTCTGAGCAATTTAGAAATTTGAGCTTTTCTCAAGATTCTGAAGGCTCGCAGTACTCTTATGAATCTGCTGGCTCAGGTAGGGTTGTCGTACTATCAACACTTCAACTGCAAAAGCTTTGCGACTTGTACAGAGCTATTTATGCCAAACTTGTCCAATCGAAAGACATAGCACAGGAAAGAAATACTGTAATGTCAGTCAACACTCTCAAGTTGCTAATCATTACGAAGGCTAATCTATCTTGAAGGAAACTCTTCGACGAGGATGTGATATATATTCCAGATGACGACGCACCTCACTGGGTGGGCCGCTCGGAGTGCCGTTGGCGTGGGCCACCGATGACCACAATAGCCACCCTGCACAGTCTTTACAGTCGCATTCTAGATGACGAACATATGAATAGCTTCATGTTACTTTTTAGCACAACGCTCATGATACCCGACGTCTCTGCCGAGGACATAATTGGGGAGCTCAAACTCATCAAAGACGACTGGCTGATGGATCCGGACGAACCAAGCCTGAACAGCTTAAAAGAACTATACCGATACCTATTTGAGTGTGAAACTCGTGGTCCTTCAGCTTACAGGTAAGGTGTTCCGTGCCGTCATCCGCCGATCCAACCACCACTCGAATGGCTAATCTGTGTGCAGTAATGTTTTTCTATCAGAGGCTCTCATTTACGCAAAATCCGAAAACAGCTGGGGCTGGTACAAAAGTTCGGATTGCTTGTGGTCGAGCAAAACCAGTATACAAGGCAAGGCAATACTGAATACCCATTATGAAGAGTTCGAAGACTTTTTTGTGAATTGTCTTGCGGTAAAATGTCTCACGATTGAAATGGTGTATGACGAGCTATGCTACTCAACATCACAAGATGTTGCAGACATCAAACTCAAGATATTGGTGCTGGCCAACCTCATGGCAGTTGAGCCAACTGACTTGGACCCGACTCCGATGCTGGAGGCTACGATATTCCCTGTCAAGTACCCTGGAAATCCGTCAGTGGAACTTTCGAACGGTATTGTAGACTTTGCCATTGCCGACCGCGACTATTTGAGGCAGCGATTTGAGAGCAAGGCCAAGATACTTGATCTTAATCTGGAAGAAGTCCGGCGAGCGAGCCCATTTTTTGAATGGCTCAATTTGCAAAGCAGATATATTTCGAAGCGCCTCAAAGAAATAACATCCGTGGATGCTGTATCGGGCGTCGTCGCTCCATCAGCCACTCGTGAGATGCAGCGAAAAGCTAGTTATTTACTTCGGTGAGCTGAAACAAAACAGCATATTTGCATGCGCGGCTAATGTATGACAGAATTGCGGCAACTTTTGACAGTCCGCGCTACGAAACCGACAACATCGGACTACTCCAGAAGCTACGTAGCGCTCGAGTAGTTGAGACTGATACGTTGTCCACTACTCTCCGCATAATGCAGGACGGCAGCTGGATTTCTGTCGATTCGGAGTCCGGTAGCGTACACATTGCAGAATCAACGAGCAGCTTGACCGTATATGTGCCAACGGACAAGAGAGCACGAAAAATAAGCCTGACCTCGGTGCTACCCGCCGCTTACGCCGAATGGCTCATGCTCGACCCGACAGACAATCGGCAATTTGCTGTTGCTGACGACATGAAAACTACGCTCATGTCTGTATTTGCTTGCCCGGCTTCGGCTCTCAATGTGATTCTTGATCGCTACGGCATATACAAGTTGTCGTCATTTTCAGATGAGGGTGACGGCTTGTCAACTGAGGATGACGACAGCGACGAGGAGGATACTACGAGCCATGCCCCGTCATCAAGTATAGGGCCAGGGCCTGGGCGGCGGCATAATACACCCAACTTCTCAGAAGGCTTTCCACCGGCATATTCAAACTCTGAGCGGTCGCAAACTGTTGGTCGAGATTTGTACGCAGGTGGAACGCGAAGCAGTTCGCAAACCCTGCTTGGTGTTGAGTATGCGAGAAGTAGCATGTCCCAGCAGCGTCAGCTTTCGTCGTTGGCCGCCCCAGTCCCTGAGCCCGCACAAGTCTATCCGAACACAGCCTCAAATTCTCGGTCGTCCATTAGCCCCTATCTGGGAAATGGACAAGATGCATACGGGCAATACGAGACTCTTCTACAGAGTGTCGTTGCCGCTGCTCGTAGTAGCCACTTTCCGCAGGTCACCGCCTTGAATATGCAGACCTTGGCTGATGCTCTGCCTAGTAGCAGCGATGATGCTGAGGTTGAAAGCTATGATGGTGCGGGTGTGAATATTAGGTCCGCCTCTATGAGTCGGCTGGAGCGAGACAAGAGAATCGGAGCTGCGGGGGAGCTCTATGTGAGTTGATTTTAAGCTCATTCCAAATATCTGTTTGCTCAGGGAAGCAACCACTAACTATGTCCCGCGCGCTTTGCCTCAGGTTTATGAGCTGCTTTTCAAAGAAGGCCTCCCAGGATGGAATCCTGACAATTGGCAGAGCCGGATCAGAACTTACGCGAGGGCCCATCCCGATCATGCTCTACTAGAGCCATGGACCCGGAGTGAGACTTCTGATCTTGTGTATAACGACTCGGAAGGCGTCCTTACTGAGAAGCTCATCGTTTGGGGCTATCTCGCTTCCGAAGAATGGCAGGGTGCGCGTCCTACATATTATCTCGAGGTCAAGACAACGACTGGCCCTTGTGAGACTCCGTTCTTCGCTAGTGGCAAGCAATACCGGCTAGTAAGTCATGCACAACAACAGGCACGCGCCTTAAACCCTCTTTCTTGCTAACCACTCGGGTGTTAGATGGAGCGCATGCACGTATCAGCGACAAGGTCGGAAGTTTATATGATATTGCGAGTGTTTTCGTTGAACAGTGGCAGGATCGGGATGCGAGCGTATGTTGATCCTGTGCGGCTGAGGGATGAGGAAAAGCTCCTGTTCACAACGCAAACATGGTCAGTGGTGCCTGGCCCGGGTAGAGCGCCTGGCAGAGGCTTATTCTCGACGCAATTCAACTAAAAGCCGACTGGTAAATGCCGATGGGCAGTTTCGACGGCTAACGTGCGACTGACCGGTAGACTATGCCATCTCGTGGATTTAGAAGCTACTGGCAAGTTGATAGAATCACAGATGGGCGCGCCTGAATAGCCATTAAATTTTATGGAGGAACTTTCGTCCCGATATAGCGGCTGCAAACTACGGTGCCTGGATATTCTAGCAAGCCATAAATCGCGGAAGCGCAAGCGTACTTTCGGCGACACGCAGGGGCGCAGGATGGTATTGTCCCGTTTTGCCTATTTGTGAAGCTGTTTATCCCATCAAGAAACGCGCTCAATGCCGAGCACAACTTGCACGCATGATCACTCTAACAGCTGCCTCTGTTTAAGGGAGTCGCTCGCTGGATTTCGCAGAATAATGTGTCCTGGTTCCGCGCCGGAAAGTCAGCAGGCTTGTATCGCGGTCGGCCAACTACAATCGAGCACTGCCGAGTTAAACCTAAGCCTAATGAAGCAGGTACATTTTAGAATGTCGATCTTTTAGCTAGGCTCAGTCCCCGATCTCGGCCCTCTTCCCCAAAAATAGGGGAAAGAACGCACTAAGTAGGGTGGGCTGATGTGTGAAATGGCAATGTTCCGAAAATAGCAGCGTCGGATCGGGGAGCCAGGAGATGATTGACCTTGATCTTACTAGACGGTGCAGACCTGCATCGTCGCGTATGAGCTCCTCGTGATGATCTACCAATGACAAGTTCCTCTGCATCTCCTACACCTGGCAAAAACATGTATTTCAGTGAAATGAAACTACTTTGAACGGCCCTGTTATTTTGGCTGAACCCGGTGTACCTCAGCCCTGCCGAGGACCCAGTTTGCCTGCCGTGGCCTGATACCGCGCTAGTTGATTAGAAAGTGGAATGAGCTCCAGCGGGAGGTCTTCACCGTGATGAAGTGATGGGGTTACGACAGAAACTGCCAGGCGCATCTTGGTATCTCCACGGGGGCCATGCACCGGAACGGAACTCGCTCTCTAGATTGTAGCAGCTCAGTCTGCAGGTTGTTGCAAGCCCCGGTTTCGCGTAAACACGATGTGTCACCAGTGACAGTGACAGCCAGCTTGTCCCAGAGCCGTGTAAGCGGCCGCAAACAATCACCACGATACTCGACTGCCTATTTAGGAACAAACACCAGACGCATACCCGTGCGTTCGGCAACTCACTCCCGCGCAAGGAACAAGTGTCCCGAGGCTACTAGACTTTTCTGGCGACTAGCTTATATGGCCCGGGCCATTTTATCGCACATATTACAAAGGCAGATTGCTGATAGCAGTCTTGCATCAGCGGTTAGTAGCAGCGCTCTAGCTTAGCATTCGGAACTCACGGCACTCTTAGCGCTCAATGCAGCGTGCAGAATTAGGCAGTTGTTGAATCTTGGGTTGCAATATATACACTCCATTAGCTAACCAGGATTTGCAAAGAGTTTGCAAAGAGTTAGCAAAGATTTTTTTATCACATCTAGAGCGACCGGTGGATTAAAGTCGTGGGTGAGAGTCTGGCATGGGATCATTTATGACTGTTGCGTTTTGTAATACTGATCGCTAATCAGACTGCGTCTTACAATACATTTTACGTTTCGACGACGGCGGCATCTTCGACGTGCAAGATGAGGAATTATAAATACCTACGAGCAATGAAGCCTTTCGCTGTCTCACTATCTTTATCTCATTGACATAACGGTACTCGACTCTTCTTCACATCTTTTTCAAAGCTAGCCATCATGGTCTGCTTCTCCAAAATTGCTTTCCTGGCCTCGTTGGCAAACACTGCCTGGTCTTCGCCGGTGGACACGGCCGCCAGCCCTCTTGCACTCTTCCATGAGCTCAAGAGCATCCCTTCGCAATGGGTCAGCAAGGGCCAGGCTGACAAGAACGTCCCCATCAAGGTGCAGATTGGTCTGAAGCAGAGCAATATACAGGGTCTTCAGCAGAAGCTTCTCGAAATCTCCAACCCCTCCAGCTCCAACTACGGCAAGTGGCTCTCCAAGGAAGAGGTCGCTTCGTACACGGCTCCCGCTGCCGGCAACGTCGAAGCTGTCAAGGCTTGGCTTGCCTCGAACGGTGTCACAGAGGTCTCACAGCCTACCAACGACTGGGTCGAGTTCACCGCGCCAGTCTCCGTCATGGAGAAGCTTCTTGGCACCACGTATCAGATGTACACGCATCCCGACTCGGCCAGTGCTCAGGGCATCCCACGCACGACAAAGTACAGCGTGCCCAAGAATCTTCACGACATCATCGACATGGTCACCCCCACGACTGCCTTTTATAACCCCGTCAAGCCCGTTGCCGAAAAGGGCGCCAAGGTCAGCCTCAGCAGACGTGCCACTTGCAACCCCAGCGCCATCACTCCCTCCTGCATCAACTCTCTGTATGATGTAGACTACACCAGCAAGGGCAACGCTCTCGTCGCCAGCACTCTGCTCATTGGTCTTGCCGCTTCGCACTCGGACTATTCCACCTTTTCCTCGGACTTTGCTCCCGGCCTGCAGGACTTTCAGGACGTGTCCGTATCGTCTGGAAGCAACCCGGGATCCGGCGACCAGAACACGCTGCTCGAGGGAAACCTCGACACGCAGTACGTCGGCGGCGTGGCGTACCCGAATCCCAGCCAGCTCCTCGCCGTCGGCCCCGAGACCAATTCCGGGTTCGCGGATGAGATTGCGAACCTCGCCAGCTACCTGACGTCGGCGTCCAACCCGCCCACTGCCGTCTCCACGTCGTATGACGGCGAGGAGCAGGGCTTCGACGGCAGCTACATGGACCGCGTCTGCAACGAATTCATGAAGGCCGGCTCCCAGGGCATCTCCGTCTTCTTTTCCACCGGTGATTACGGTGTTGGCGGCATCGGCGAGTCTAGCTGCTCCCAGGGCTTCTACGCCAACTGGCCTCCCTCGTGCCCCTGGGTCACTGCTGTCGGTGGAACTCAGGTACGTAAACTGCATTCGTGAAGCGGCGGCAGGTTTGCTAACTCGTGTGCTGTAGTTTGACAACAGCAATAACGAAGTTGTCGCCGACTTTTCTCCCCAGATCACGTCCCCCGGCGGAGGTTACTCGAACCACTTCTCGGCTCCGAATTACAACAAGGACGTTACCAGCGCATACGCAAACTCGCTAGACTCCTCGTTCAACGGCTACTTCAACCCCAGCGGCCGTGGCTACCCCGACATTTCTCTGGTCAGCAAGAACTACCAGGTTATTGTCAATGGCCAGACACTCTACGCTCGCGGCACGTCCGCCTCGTCCCCATCCTGGGCCGCTTTGGTCTCGGTCCTGAATGACTACCGTCAATCCGAAGGCAAGCCGAACCTGGGCTTCATCAACCCCTTGCTCTACTCTCAGAATGCTACGGCCGCGATTCGCGATGTTACCTCTGGCAACAATTACGGCTGTGATAGCAACGGCTTCTCGGCAGCGACAGGTTGGGATGCGGCATCTGGTCTTGGGACGTTTGACTTTGCCAAGCTTCGCGCTTTACTCTAAATGCTTCATCAACGAGTTCAAGTATATAAAGTGCAATATATTCCGTAGCATTTTTGCTACACATATTTATCTCATCTTTTTCGAGCTGCGCGTGTCGCGTAGTAGCAAAACGTGAATCCACACCTGCCCGCTCGGAATTATTAGGCCTCAAGTGCGGTGTACTTTCAACAGCACGTCGAAATTGTTTCCTAGCCGAATGTAGCTACCTCATTTGGCGTCGGAGACTTTTAGCGTCACGCAGGTATCGTAATCAGGCTGTTGCGCCGCCGGCTCGAAGGAAATAGGGTACTAAAAGACCGAGTCCATCTCTCGAGACCGTAGCGCGGCGCCATGTCAGCTTGATTCCTTTGTCCATGTTTCTGCTTATACTGCTGCATTTTAGAAACCAAGATCCATTTAGGAATTAAAAAAAAAGGAAGAAGGAGACCGGTCGACCGCTCTTACAGCTCCACGTGTTTGTCGACCTCGTTGTAAGCAACCTCTGCGCTAAATACACGCCAAACACCCTCTCCAATCATGACGGCGAGCAACACCACCGATCCTCTCCGCGTGGCCGTCGTCGGCGCCGGCGTCGTCGGCCTGGCCCTCGCTGGCGGGCTCGTCGCGCACGGCGTCGACGTCGTGCTGTACGAGCAAGCCACGGCGCTCAAGGAAATCGGCACCGGCATCGGGCTCATCCCCACCGCCGTCACGGCCATGGAGACGCTGAGTCCGAGCATGGTCGAGGCGATGAAGCGCATCTCCTTTCAGACCCCCTTTCGGCTGGGCGTCGTCGATGGCGCGTCCGACGAGGACCTGTCGCTGCGGAAAAAAGGCGCGCTCTATGATTTGATGGTGCCGGACGAGCAGGGACGGGCCCTGCACACAATGGCGCGGGCGGCGCTGGCGACGACGCTGCTGGAGCATGTGCCCAAGGAGAGGCTGAAGCTGGGCAAAAAGGTGGTGGATGTGGTGTCAACGTCGGATAGCGAGCCGGTGAGGTTGGTCTTTGCTGACGGGACTACTGCCGAGGCTGATGCTGGTACGTACACAAAATTACAGTGCCTTTTCATATAATATTCGCTAACACGGCCCCTTGTAGTTGTCGCCTGCGACGGTGTCAAGTCCCGCATCCGCCGCATCATGCTCGGCGATGCCCATCCCGGCTCCCTCTGCCAGTACGCCCACGAGGTCTGCTACCGCGCCCTCGTCGACTCGTCGGCGCTCCGCTCCATCCTGGGCCCTCTCGCCGACGTCACGGCCGCCTACCTCGCACCTGGCGCCTACCTCATCGTGTACCCCGTCGGCGCGCGCGCCAACATTTCCGTCTACGTACGCGACGCCTCCCTCTCCCCTCCGCCCGCGAGCCAGAGCCACGCGCGGGTTGCGCCGCGGGCCGAGCTCGCCGCCGTGCTGAGCAGGCTCGGCCCCAACATCCGCGCCATGGCGAGTCTCTTGCCAGAAGACGTCAGCGTGTGGGCGCTGCACGACCTGCTGGAGCATCCGCTGGCGACGTATGTCTTTGGGCGGGTGTGTCTGGCGGGCGACGCGGCGCACGCGGCAACGTCGCATAACGGTGCGGGTGCGGGGATCGGGGTGGAAGATGCGGCGGTGCTGTGCAAATTGCTAGAGCGTGTGAATAGAAAGGTGGCGAGTGGTTCGAATGTTGACAAGGCGGCGATGATCGAGACGGCAATGGAGCTGTACGATGCAGCCCGGAGGGAGAGGTCGCAGTGGGTGGTCTGGAGCAGTCGACGTCAAGGGGAACTGATGAAGTGCATGGTGCCGGAGGTTGGAAACGACTTGGACAAGATTGAGGTGGATTTGATCGGGCGTACGCGGACAATGCTGAATTATGATGTAGATGCGTCAGTTGAAGTTGCGTTGCGAGAGCTGGATGAGCGCATTGCAGCGATGGAGGCTTGATGGACGGCTGCATTGCAGAAGGCGTGTTGTTTCCGTCAGTTCCACCAATCTGTAGACCAGTTTGACAGGCATTCCTCTCTACCTGGCAACTCTGTTACCCCATGCATACGGAATTCACAGTCACGCATTATACTGCATCACTGTCAGCCTCCACGCCACCAATAAGCCCTTCCACACCCATACATCATTGTTGAGAAAGCGCCAAAGGCAGACAAATGAATCATTAAAGACACTATGGTCGGGATATACAGACAATGAGGAATACAAGTACAAGTCCCAGCCGTTTTTGTCCATCTATCAGTATGTGTGTCAGTTGACCAACACGTAAATTCTTTTCCGGCCGCGCCGCGACCAGCTGTGCACGGCTTCATCACTGGCGGCCATTGTTTTTAAAGGGCGAATGTTTATTTTCTCCTCCTCAAACCTCCACGGCCTGCTTAGAGCTTGAGCATCTTGGCGGCCCAGTCCTCAATCAGCTTCTCGCTGGGGAAGCTCATCTCCTCGAGCTTCTGAGCGTAGGGGGTGGGCACCTCGGCGCCGGTGACACGCTGGGCGGGGCCGTCAAGGTAGTCGAAAGCGTACTCCATGGTCAGAGCAAGAATCTCGGAGCCGACACCGAAGGCGGGGAAGCCAGACTCGACAGACAAGAGACGGCGGGTCTTCTTGACCGAGTTGATGATGGTCTCGACGTCGAGGGGCTTGACGGAGCGCAGGTTGACGACCTCGGCCTCGACACCGTAGTTCTTCTTGAGGTTCTCGGCGGCGGTCAGGGCCTGGCCGACGCAGCGGGACAGGGTGACAATGGTAAGGTCCTTGCCGGTGCGCTCAATCTTGGCCTTGCCAAAGGGAATGACAAAGTCGTCCTTCTGAGCGGCCTCGGACATGGGGAAGGTCTGGCCGTACATCAGCTCGTTCTCGAGGACGACGACGGGGTTGGGGTCGCGGATGGCGGCCTTGAGCAGACCCTTGGCGTCCTCGGCACTCCAGGGCGAGACGACCTTGAGGCCGGGAATGGAGCCGTACCAGGCAGAGTAGTCCTGGGAGTGCTGGGCGCCGACACCAGACGCGAAGCCGTTGGGGCCGCGGAAAGTGATGTTGCAGGGCTGAATACCACCGGACATGTAGAGGGTCTTGGCGGCAGAGTTGACGATCTGGTCGATGGCTTGCATGGCAAAGTTGAAGGTCATGAACTCGCACTAGAAAGGGAGGGTCCGTGTTAGCTGTCAAGCAAGCTGTATAGCTCTCCGGTAGCTCCGGAGGATGCCAGTTGAGGGGATTGGCGACAGCTACTCACAATGGGGTGCAGACCGCTGAGGGCGGCGCCGACAGCGAGACCGCAGAAACCGCTCTCGGTGATGGGCGTGTCAATGACACGCTTCTCGCCGAAGCGGTCGAGAAGACCCTTGGTGACCTTGTAGGCACCGTTGTACTGAGCAACCTCCTCGCCGAGGATAAAGGTCTTGGGGTTGGACTCTAGCTCCTCGGCCAGAGCCTCGTTGAGGGCCTCGCGGACGGTGTACTCCTTGACGCCGGTGCCGTCAGCATAGGATCGGGTGTGGTTTGCGCCAAAGTAGACGGGGCGGTGGACAGCGCGGGTGTACTGGGCGAGGGCGGCGCTGGCAGAGACGGGTGCGCGAGGGGCAGCAGCCGTGGTCGCCAGGCGGGCGGCAGGTCGGAGGAGGCGGGACATGATTGTCGATGCTGACGCTGTGTGTGTGTGAGAGATTGTTTTTTGCGTTTGGGGGGGTGGAGAGGTCCGAGGAGCGGCGAGTTCGCTGAGGAAAACAAGGATGGATGAATTCGCAAAGCAACAGCTACAGCAAACCACCAGCTCGATTGATGGTTGCAATTGAAAAGCCGCTAGGAGATTGGAGGGAGGTGGGAGGAGAGTCGGGGTGTTGGTGAGAGAGGTTGCAGAAGGAGGTTGAGAGGGAATTTACGGAGCGCGGCGAACGCAGCTCTGTCAGGGCCAGGCCAATGCAGCTTTTTTTTTTCTCTCATGGGGACCTGGCCGCCCCAATCAGGCCCCAGCAAGGCCGCTGCCGCAGGGCGCTAGGAGAGCTGCCTTCAGCCTGCAGGCCACTGTGGCTCCCGTTGAGACCCGCGTTTAGTGCCTGTCTGGGCTTGTTCTAGGGGCCTCGCAGAGGAGTCTGACGCATTTTAATGCTGTAATTGTTGGGACGAAGATAGCTGACGGAGCTCCCTCATTGGCTGGCCACGGTCACGTGCGCCGGCCGGAGGTAACATGCTACCCGGCATTCACGATGGATCAAGATGTTGGGTTAGGGGAGTGACTGATGCACGAATGCGATCTACAAACGTGGGAAAAGGGAAAAAAAGAATAGCATCATGGGAGTAATTTTACGCAAAGGTCGTATTTTCCCATTATAGTTGTGTCAATTTCTGAAGTTGTACAAGCAAGTAATGACTTTCTGAACGCCAACAGGTTCGCATCGATGTTGGCTGATCTCCTTTTTAGCTGCTCAGGCATAGTGATGTAAACGATAATTAAAACACAGAGCAAGTTGCCAGCAGGCATGATACATATATTCGTCTAGTAGTTTTCTTTAAATGCCATCTCGGAGAAACAGTGCAAATAGTCTAGAAAGTATGTTCGTGTCCTGATTTTCTGCTTACTGTGCCAGTCAAACCGATACCGGGTAGGAGAACTAGCGACAGAAGGCAAGCCAGCGGCAGGAGGCACAATCGAGACATTGTGCGTCTTGGTGGAATATCAAACGGCTTAGCATCTTTTTGTCTTTTTCTGACCTCCTACGTTTTTCTTCTGATTCTTTTTCTGCTTTTGTTCAATGAATTCATCACACCGACTTCGCAGCCTACCTCGCAGTGATTCAATATGGCTCACATCTACTCATACACTCATAAATCAATCGCTTCGAATGTTTAACAACAAATGTATTACGTAGCTCTATATGTACATGCGGTATGAAATGTTTTGTTCCCATCCGACCATCTTTGCCAGTTGGTCTATAAATCCCAATGCAGTTCCGATATTAATATAGTTTCAAACCCAGACCACGGCGCCCAATTTTCTACAGTTCAGCCTTACTCGGGCTTGCGGGCAACCATGAGGTACATGGGAGTAAACAGGTGTTCCTTACCACCAGCGACCAGGCAGTCAGCGGCCAGGGCCAAGCTGTCAGCCGTCTTCTTGGTGCCAGCAGGCGCCAGACGCACCGTCTCGAGCATACCAGCGAGGCTGTGAGCAATGAAGCGACCCCACTTAGTCATGCGAACAATGGTAAAGATGTCGCCCGCAGACTGAATGTAGCGTAGCTCGCCAGACAGAGGCCAGTACCAAGGAGAAGGGTCAGGGCGATCAGCCAGATCCTCATGGTGCAGCATTTCAAAGCCAGAGTCCTTGATAGCATCAAGAGCCTCCTGGACCTTGCACATGTTGGAGATACCATCACCCTGCTCGATTCCGAGACGAATCTCACGGTGGTGAAGGTTGCTGTTGTCGTAATCATCAGTCATGAGCCACTCGTAGACACCAAAGACACCGCCGGGCTTGAGCACACGGAAGATTTCGCTATAGATGCCCTTGAGGGTGGGGGCGTGGACAGTGGCCTCGATGGCATAGACAGCATCGAAGCTGTTGTCGGGGAAGGACATTTGCATAAAGTCACCCTTGACAAAGTCGAGCTGCTTGGACAGGCCCTCCTTGGCAGCGTAGTGGGTGGCGCGGTCAATCTGGTAATCGTTGTTGTTCAGGCCAGTGACATGGCAGCCGGTAAACTTGGCAATCTCGCGGGCAGGGCCGCCGACGCCGCAACCAACATCAAGCACTCTCATGCCCTCCTTGATGCCGATGCTGTGAGCGAGGTAGTGCTCGTGACGGGCAATGGCCTGGTAGAAAGGCTCGCCAGCGGAAAAGCGGCAAAAGTGGAAAGACTGGCCCCAGCCGTACTCGTAGAGGTCGGTCGCAAGGTTGTAGTAGCTATCGAGGGGTCAGCATGATCGACTCCAAGGTAGGCGCTGCGCATCTAAAACTCACTGTCTGGTAAGAGTGGCATACTCGGCAGTACGGGCCTGTATGAATCCGTCAGCAACAATGAAGCACAGAAATTCCACGACTCAACTTACAGCGCGCTCCTCCTCGGTCTCGTTCTCAGCGGGCTTGTTGTCCCAGTGCTTAAAGTATTCGTCGACCGCAGCCTGCTTGGCGTCGCCGCCCTTGCTGAACATGGCAGCGATGCCGCCCTTGGCCTGGGCAGACTTGCCGTGCATAGCCTTGTTGAAGGCAGCATCACGGGCGTGATCCTCGCCCTCAAGCTTCTGGGTGGCAGAGGGAGCCATGTTGAATGCCTGGTGGAGCAGGACTGAAGAGGTGAAGACTATTGGCGGGATTGAAAGGACGAGAGCCTTTCAGATGAGCAAAACCGGATGATGAATCAGTCTTGGAGTTCAGAGAATAGCAGAGAAGCAAAGTAGAACGATGATGGGAATCAATTGGGGGGTGGGACAAGGGAGCTCTTAAAGCGTGGTATCCGCGGGCGTTTGGCCTTTCTTCGCTTCGATTTTCAGGATACTGCGGACTGCCCACTTTCCGCGCCCCTGACTGGTGGGTTGGCAATCAAAAAAATCAAAATGGTTGGCTTGTGACAAGCAGCTAGTCCTCTTTGGACATTTAATCTTGATTCTCGTTGACGCTAATGCTTGATATGGTAGGCGGTGAATCTCCGGCGAATACGAATCCGAAATGTGCTAAAAACTCGATGATCGACGCTGCTGAGAAATGGACCTGGAGGGAAATGGCGTGTTGGGGTCCTGTGGCGGTGCAGGGACGTGGCTTGGATGTTTGGGTGGCGTAGGTGCTTTAGGTAAGCAAGTTTTTTCTACAAGTCGTGCGGGCATCGTGATAGCAAAAGGTAACAATCACTACAGCCCGCCACAACAGCCGTCGTCACGCATAATCGGTCGCCGCCATGCCTCCGCAAATTAAGCAAGATCTGAATCGCTCCGGCTGGGAGTCTACAGACTTTCCATCCGTCTGCGAAAACTGTTTGCCAGAAAATCCATACGTCAAGATGCTCAAAGAAGACTATGGCGCTGAATGCAAACTGGTAAGCAGCACGTCAACTTCTTCTCTTTTCAACAGCTACTGACATACATCCTCCAGTGTACGAGACCCTTCACAATTTTCGGCTGGAGCGCGACGCGCGCGCAAGGACGACGCAAAACCACCATGATCTGCCTAACTTGTGCCCGCCTCAAGAACTGCTGCCAGAGCTGCATGCTCGATCTATCCTTTGGCCTGCCCATTGCCGTCCGTGACGCCGCACTCAAGATGGTCGCCCCCGGCCCGCAGTCCGATATTAACCGAGAATACTTTGCGCAAAACAACGAGAAGCTCATCGAAGACGGCATAGGCACCGAAGAGTACGAAAAGACGGACGAAAAGGCGCGCGAGCTCCTGCGACGTCTCGCTGCGAGCAAGCCCTACTTTAGAAAAGGCAGGGCCGTGGACGAGACGGAGCTGGCTGGCGCAAGTACCGGAGGCGATGCCGCTGTTGGCGCTGGTGTTGGTGGACCTGGGCCTATTCGAACCAAGGATTCGAGAGCTGCCCGAGCAGCTGGCGCGAGAACTGGCAATGGCAAGGGTCGCGCCGCGTTTCCGAGCACTGCGCAACTGCCGCCGAGCCCCCGTGACTGGCTACCACCGGACGACAAGAACATCATGTCCCTCTTTGTGACGGGAGTGGAGGACGACCTGCCCGAGTTCAAGCTGCGCGAGTTCTTCAAGGTCCACGGCAAAATCAAGAGTCTTGTCTGCTCGCACATGTCGCACTGCGCCTTTGTCAACTACGAGACACGAGAAGCAGCGGAAAAGGCGGCGGCTGCTTGCCAGGGCCGCGCAGTCATCGCTGGCTGCCCTCTGCGCATTCGCTGGGGCCAGCCCAAGGCCATCGGCACGATGGACAAGGACCAGCGTGCCGAGATGCTTCGCGATGCGCGCATTCGACAGGCGGCCAGAGGGCGACAACAAGGAGCCATCGAAAGTGGACAGCAGGCGGCGTCGTCATCGTCGTCGGCAGGACCGGTCGCTGCGCCGCCTGGTGGCGAAGATGCGCCCAACTATGCCAGCTTGGCTGGTGAATGAGAAGACGGCCCCGGACTTGGTATTCATAGCATCTTGGCGTTTGGGTGGCATTTGTGAACATGTACAAAATTATGGTCTACTGCCGGCACGTGTGGAAAACGGCAATCTTGGACAGGAGGGTATCATTGGCGTCTAGTTGGCATGATTATATAGTACAGGGTTTTTCTTAATATTACAAGAGCAAGTTTCCTCTTATTTGGAACCACCGCAGCAGCCGCCACCAGCGACGCCGGCGCCGGTCATCTTTATGCTTTCGTTGTCGCCTCGCTCAGTGTGTTCGTGAATTCTTAGCTCTGTATGTCGCTGGTAAGTCTAATTTCCAGCTCTGCGTGTGGTTCTTGGTTTGTCCCTGTGCAACTTACTGTACTTGGCCTCTTCGCCATCCATCTTCTTCCCCTGCACCACATTCTCGCGCAGAAACTTGGCCACTTGCGTCGCGTGCTCAATGCTCTCGTTGACGCTGCTGTCCTTGGGATCGAGTGCCTGCTTGCTTCTGAACTCGCCTCGTATCTGGCTCTGCGCAGCAGTTAGGACGGGAGCGTCGCCTGTTCGATGGTCAGTAGAGTGTCCCATCGCCTTGCGCTTTCCGACGTGACAGAATGATTTACCCTGGAAGGCTAAGCGAGCCGCGCGCATGAGATTTCGATATGCTACAACGGCTGCCATTGCTTTGTTTGCTGAATTGACGATGTAAGAGGCTCGGCCGGCGACTCAGAAATTACTGGTAGAAGCAGTCGACGTTGATCCCGGAGACCCAGTTCAGCCGGGTTCCGCCGCACTTTGGCCGCCAGTTGGTCAGCCACAGCGCTGTTGCCTCCTGGAAGTGCGCCGCCCCACCAGAAAGTTTTGCGCTGGGCGAGAAAAAATCCACCAGCGTAGTTTCGAGAGAGCTTCTCTCTTCTTCTCCATTGTTTGCCATATCTTTCAATCTGTAATCATGGCTTCCATCGCTCCGGTTGAACTGCCGCTGCCGGCCCTCACTGAGGGCTGGAGTGCCGACAAGGACTTCAAGGCCATTGGCAAGCTGTCTGGTGCCACCCAGCGAAGCATCGAGCCTGTTGGCCCTCACTTCCTCGCCCATGCACGCCGTGCCCGCCACAAGCGCACCTTTTCCGAGGATGACCGCATCCAGGCCCAGGAGAGCGCCAAGAAGACCGAGGACGCTGACGAGAGCGAGGAGGATGAAGAGGAGGACCCCATGCTGCTGCAGCTCCAGGCCAAGGACTGGAAGGTGAGCTTATACCACCTGATGGGCATGCGCCTAGCTTTTGATACTAACAATGCCACAGAGCCAGGACCACTACAAGATTCTCGGCCTCTCCAAATACCGCTGGAGGGCCACCGAGGAGCAGATCAAGAAGGCTCACCGCAAGAAGGTCCTGAAGCACCACCCCGACAAGAAGGCCGCCTTTGGTAAGACCGAGGACGACCAGTTCTTCAAGTGCATTCAAAAGGCCACCGACATCCTCATGGACCCCACCAAGCGCCGCCAGTACGACTCTGTCGACGAGGAGGCCGAGGTCGAGCCTCCCGGCAAGAAGCAGCTCGCCAAGGGCGACTACTACAAGCTGTGGAGCAAGGTCTTCAAGTCCGAGGGCCGCTTCTCCAAGACGCACCCCGTCCCCTCGTTTGGCGGCGCCGACGCCGCCAAGGAGCAGGTCGAGGAATTTTACAACTTTTGGTACAACTTTGACAGCTGGCGCTCCTTTGAGTACCTCGACGAGGACGTTCCCGACGACGGCGAGAGCCGCGACCAGAAGCGCCACGTCGAGCGCAAAAACACAAACGCCCGCAAGAAGAAGAAGGCCGAGGACAACAGCCGTCTGCGCAAGCTCGTTGACGACGCCCAGGCGGGCGACGAGCGCATCAAGCGCTTCCGTCAGGAGGCCAGCGCCGCCAAGAATAAGAAGCGCTTCGAGCGCGAGGCTGCCGAAAAGGCCGCCAAGGACGAGGCCGAGGCCAAAAAGGCCGCCGAGGCCAAGGCCGCCGCCGAGGCAGAGGTCGCCGCCAAGGCCGACCGCGAGAGCTCCAAGAAGGCCAAGGAGGCCGCCAAGAACGCCGTCAAGAAGAACAAGCGCGTGCTCAAGGGTTCCGTCAAGGACGCCAACTACTTTGCCTCTGGCGGAGATGCGAGCGCCGCTCAGATTGACGCTGTCCTCGGTGATGTCGAGCTTGTCCAGGGCAAGATTGACCCCGATGAGATTGCCGCGCTTGCTGGCCAGCTCAACGGCCTGACGGTCGCCGACAAGATCAAGGCTGTCTGGACCGCCGAGGTCAAGCGTCTTGTGGATGCCGGCAAGCTCAAGGACGGCGAGGTCAAGAGCATTGCCTAAATATAGATACTGCCCCAGATTTTTAATGGTCTTTGGGTAACGGTTACACAAAAGTAGACAATGTTTTCACGCATTATATAGTCATGTCAAATATACATGCTGCTTCTGGCGGCTATTTGAACTCTTGTGCCATGAGGTGATGTGCAGGGCTGCGGAGAGAATGCCTGTGACTCAACTAAGATGTAGTGATGGCGCCTGCATTCTATTCTCCTGATTATAACTTTACTGGTTTTGCTATGCTAGCATGGTGTCTCCCCAAATCTTCCAATGTCCACTGTCTCGTAGCAACAGCGACGTACGCATCTGCCAGCACCTTGTCAGACTCCCCGTCATTTCCATCCACAGCTGGCGGCATCTGCAGCTTGCGTCCATTCAGCCGAAGGAACAAGTCGGCCGCAAAGAGCGCCGTGCGCTTGTTGCCGTCCTGAAACGGATGGTTGAGAATCAGCTTCCCGGCGAGGACGCCGCACAGCCGAAAGAGGTCCGTCTCGCCGTAGCGGTGGTGGGTGACGGGGGAGTGCGCGGCCGACTCGAGCATGGCGGGCTGCGTGGGTGACGCGCGCGCAACGTGCCGGGCGTGCAGCCGCTGCACCTGGGCGGCCGTGAGGAAGCGGTAGGCGGCCGCGGGCATCGAGGGGAGCTGCAGGAAATGTTGTGCGGAGGGATGGAGATGATGGAGTTGAGGGTGCGAGGCAGAGAGCTCGGAAAGCTTGGGCAGGTTGGTCGGCTGATGGGCAGCCTTAGGTGCGACGTGCTGGGTGCTAACAACAGTGATTAAGGCAACAAAATCCCACATAGTTGAGCAATATCTATTGCTCTTTAATACATGATTCATGATCGATTTAATATGTGGTCACTACATCTTTCCAAGCAAAAATCTCTTCTCGGAGCCTGCCCCTCTACCAGGCTTCTGTTGCTGGGCCACAAAGCTTGACCGTATAATTAGTACGTCCCAAGACACAGTAGCAAGAGACAATATCAATTGGAGTCACAATGGCAATAAAATCAGCTTCCTCCATTCTGTCGTCTAATATTACAAGACCATAGGCTCCCTCAATCGTGGCTGCCGCGATTGACGTGCCCAGACCTGCTCACATGTCCTTCAAGAGCTCGGCGACTCCTTTCAACTGATGGTGACTCTCTCTTGAAGAGGCCTCGAATCGATCTTGCAGCAAGAGTCAGCTTCAGGTTCTCCCACAAGGAAGGAGACGCGCACACACGATCAGCTGTCCCATCCAGAGTGATGGAATGTGATGCGCCCCAGAGCCACAGCGTCGCAGGGCTCATGTCTGTCACATTCTGCCGCGGCAGATCTTGCTCTATGGTAATTCGCGGATACGCTGTGGCATCTTGAAAGCAGAAAAAAAAAAAGCCCCTAGTTAGACAATTCATGATGCAAACGGGGGCCGGGGGTGCCATACTATTTGCAAAGCACCTCGACTCATGGAAGAAGCTAAGCGGCACCGTTGCTGATTCCATGTTGGCCTGCGGCGCAAGGGCGGCGGCGGTGGCCATGGTTGCGCCGACATCCCTTTCGAAGATGATGTAGCTCTCCCCAGGGTCGCCGATGAAAATGTCAATCTGCCGAGTGGTGGGCGATCCCGTGCTGTCGAGCGTGGCCAATGATGCCTTGGCGCTGTGAAGGGCCCTGGAGAAGCGAGGGCGACGGACGATGCGGGGATTCGATGCTGCTACTCGGAGACGGCGAGCCAGGGACGCGAGAGGCGGGCGCATGATTGTTTATTTGTTTGGTAAATTGGTGCAGGATGCCGCCATTGTGCCACGGAAACGATGCTACAAGATGGTGGTTGGCGGACAGCGGGAAGCTGTTGATCCACGCCGACGGACTTGTCACGCGCGTACAAATGCAAAGGCTACTGGCGCTTTCAAGTGATACAAGCTGGAATTTTAGGCGAGTCGAGAGTTGAGAGATAGACAGTGTCATTGGAAAGATTTACTGAATTTTTAGTTGTATGTATTTGGGGGTTCAAGTTATGTGTCTATTCTTGGCGACGCTCTGCCGTCGACCTGGAAAATAGCTGTCGCGGCACACTCTCACCATTGATCTTTGACGAGAAGAGGGCAGTTTCGGCGGACCTGTACCCTGCCTGCAAAGTTGTCCAAAATGGGCTCTGGAAATAAAAATTGTCCGACTTATTAGCGGTAGATCCCGCGAACCTTGTCCATCTCTTCCTTTCGAGGTCGTCGAAGCATGCCACAACAAGCTAGAGCTGTGCCAACCACAGCAAGACGAGTAAAGAGAATGACTGATGACGTCTCGTTATGTCGGCTAACATGGTGTGCCCGGCATCTGGTGGAGCTTCCAGGTTACTTTTATCAAGGTTCTACCAGGACGAGGCAATCGTCAGCTAGGCCAGATCGGCTCGCGACATTATTCGGCCTTGCGAGAAATCAGAGTTACTAGAAGAGCGAATCAAGTCATCAAGGACAAGTGCCATGTTGTCATTCCGCTCCCAAACTGAAACCAGCTTTGTACTACTGCCATGTATCCAAATCATTCAGGACGCCATGTGAAACTGCTCATCCAAACGCATGTCTCTTTTCATGCCAATAGCCACTGCAGTCTCTCACCGTCAAGCTCATGAACATCAGGATCGTTCAAGGCCAAAGTACCGACGACCGTCCCGCATGTCTCGGCACCATCCTGAAGCACCATGAGCATGATGACGGGGTCGTGGTCATCGCGCATATTCTCAGGGACCTTTGCGCACAGCAGTCTGGCCGAGCCAGCTGGCCTGGCTTGCTCCCGCCATTGATCCAATGCATGCGTCCAGCCTTGCGGCAGCTCTGACCACATCTCGAATGGCTCTCCACGCTGGCTGAGTAGCTCCAGGTGGAGAATGTGCTTGGGCTCGTTTTGGTGCTCGCGGAGCGTGATGACCCTGTTGACGCGAAAGGTCGTCCAGCTACCGACCAGGCCATCCTTTGTGGCAGTGTACCCGCCGATAATCATGCCCGTCAGTCGTGCGAGATAGCGTGGCGCCCACGAGTACGGAGCGGGCAGCCCGCGCATACCTTGGAGATTGGCAATTCGAGCCGTGTCTTGCGGTCGCGACATGACGATGTGCAGAATGGCCTGCTCATATGTCCACCCCGTCTCCCACTTTAAATCCAATAAAGCGAAAAGGCTTCGCGCGTAGTCAATGTCGTTCTCCGCATTCCTATCGCCGCAGCAAAATGCCACGTCGGCAAGGGATACCCCGCGGGGATCCGACGGTAGCAGCCGCATAAGCTTCAAATGTATCTCGTGCCAGTGTTTGTAGGCGGCCTCAGATTCGCTCTTGCGGACATGCAGCGCGTTCACCATCTCTTCAAAATCTACCGCGCCGGTTCTGGTGACGACGAGAGCTTTCCGCGCCAGCTTGATCTCCTGGTACGTCCACATTCGAGTCAGCCAGCGCCCGCAGCTGAATATGGCGGCGACGGCACAAAGATCTGGTGTTGACAGTTGGAGAGTCAAAGAATCGAGTATCACGACCGCATCGGCGTTTCGATAGACGTGTATCAAGCTGTTGATGACGTTGGTCTTGAGCTCTCGCAGCATCTGCACATCGGGCTCGTCTCCTTTGATCTGCGGGACGGCGAGCAAGTCCAGCCAAAACCAATGGTGTCCCGTGGAAGCGACCGCGTCCGAGATGATGCGACCAAAGTGTTTGTAGTTGATGCCCCTGTCGTCGTGGTCCACCTTTTCGTCGTTGTACTCCAAGCCCATTGTTTCGGCCCAGGCGTGTGAAATGGCAGCGTATCCCGAACTGCGGACACTGAAGTCGCCGCCTCGACTCACGCACACGGCCATGCCGGCGTGAGCTGCTTGGCGCAGTAGATCGAGTGGGCACTTGACGAAGAATGACGACCCGATGGACTCGTAGTTGAGTTTAATGAGTCCGGGCAGCGCCTCCTGGCGCACAGTCTTGGAGAGTAGGGCCAGCGGTGATGCGACGAGGGCTGCGGCATCGACGGCGCCGATCACGGCCGTCTTCATCGCCAGCTCCGCCCATCGCCGGCCCCCTCGTGGCACATGACGAGATTCGGGTCCGTGAGGGGACAGCTTCCGCAGTTCGAGGTCCGGGAGCAGTTTCCAGAGGGCCTCTACCTCGCTGGGCTGCCAGTGTCTGAACTCATTGGTGGCACAGATGAGTGCTCGGTGAGCGCCGACGTAGTTGCTCCGCAGGATCTGCACAACTTCGAGGCACCGTCGCCTGATGACTTCTTTGTCGGCGTCGGCCATTTGATTTCTCTGGTCGATCAAATGTCACTGCAAGTCCGAATCTGCGCACAAGAATATGGCGAGAGAGGGTTGGGCTCCGGAACGTTCTATCGCTGCTCTGCGGCTGAGGCTCACCCCGCACGCACCAACCGGGAGCTTCAGCTCTACTTGTAATGTCAGACTGCTTGTGCGTGTCCTCATGACCATGGAGTAATTGGCAGGCTCACGTCTTGAAGATTTGACAAGCATCACATCCGGTCTCGCCAGGGGCGGTTACGTGGTTAGGAGGTGCCGCCAAAATGATCAACAGCGTGGATAATGAGCAAGTGTGCAACGCAACTGAACAATTTCGCATCGTGAATGGAGTCCATGTCTCCTTGGTACTAAAATAAATTTGAGCACCTTCTTTTGTATTAGTTTCAAAGGCCGCCAGAGCTTCATTTGAGCTGCTATGATCGCTCGGAGAATTTGCTTGTTTCGGTGAAGGGTAGCGGGTGTTAGAGGCCAAATCGTCTGCAGTATAATGCCACATCGGTGGTGGCCACTCGAGAGGCCTCGTGAATCTAGTAAAACACAATACTATTAGAGCTATGCAAAAGTAGAGAAGAATCATAAAAGAGAGCCGACCGCGCAGGCTACAGAGCAGCTACGACCATGTGGAAACTAACTTGCCCTTCGGTACTGTGTGGAAAGTATGCACCATTCGATGCTACTTTTGCACGAAAAATGTATGAAAACGGGCTACAAAACAGATTCTATTCATTAGTAGCTTGAGCCTCTGTATCGAATCATTCATCTCCTGCTTTTCCATCAGCATGGACAGCAATTGGCTGCTGACTGCTTGCAGCTTTGGCTAGGATGTTTACTCGGTGGCTATGTCGCTCTTTGCCATGTAGTGCCTCGAGACACCCTCAGCATCCTCCACTCTCACCTGTTCCGGCCGTGTCAGGCATATGACAAGGTGGCCGAGGACGGCACGACCGAGCTGCGCGCGTGGAACGCCAACCGCCTCAGAGCCCTGCCCCAGCTCGACCTGTTTGCCTCGGCGGCGGGCGGTCTCGGACGCGCCATGGTGGAAGCGTTTGCGCGAGACCGGGCGGCGCTCAACAGCGTGAGCGCGCCTGATTCCCTCATCCACGGGCTGCTGCGAGCAGACGAGCGGGTGCGCACGCTCAAGGCGTTTGGCCTCGTCTGCCACATTGTGCTGGGACGGGAGGCGCCGCAATGGGCCGCCGAGGCCTCGCAGGTGGCGCTCGAGGACTGGGCGACGCGAATCGTGGCCGTGGCCCAGACCCTGCTCAGCCTGAAGCAGCTGGAGGACAAGACGGGCCGCTCGTACCGGCAGCGAAAGAAGGAGACGACGGATCGGCTGTTACAAGAGGTGCCAGGCTGGAGCGCGGTGCTGCGCGGGCTTTTCCTGAGCACCGTCCCGGCGATTCGGCAATCGCCCGCGACGGTTGCGCACAATGTCGGCGGCCTGCTGCAATTGGCCGCCAGCATCAACAGCACCAGGAGGGAGCGGATCGCCATGAGGCTGTCCACGGGTCTGACCATAATTCTCGTCAATGACAGAAGGATATTTCAGTCTAGTCTCCGACGAGCCTTGTTGTTTCCCCGAAAGCACGTCTAAGTACTTGGGCCTGCAAAGTGCAAGCCTGATTCTGTTTCCGAGGCTGGGCAGAAGGTGAGTTTGCCTCGGGCGTCAATCTGAGGGCTCTCTTTTTGCTTTCTTTCTTTGTGAAATAGCAAGTCGAAAAGACAGATCAATGCATAGCACCACACCTACGAGTAATTTCGGCAGCCTTCAAGCGAGTTTCGGCCGTAATGAATCGTCACTCTAGGCGTTGACAGTGTAATAGCTTGTGCCTCGCATATAAGAAACAAATTCCTTCTTGGGCGGAAATTCACCTACAGGCTGCCATAGTCATTGCAGTGACAAGCCGCTAGACAGGGTGATAACCTCACAATGGTAGACGACAAAATGCAGGCGGAATCGGTAAAGTGCGCGACTCGACGCAGCCGCAAGAAAGACAAGGAGGGCCCCGAAGCTCGTATATGCATCGCCTCCCCGACATTGACATGGCTGTTTTGCCGATAAGTGCAACTCACCTATGAGGCATGCACATGATGGCAAAGGTGGAATGTGGCACGAGAATCTATATAGCCATCAGGATGGAGCTGCGGAACTCATTACCAATGTCCAGGCAATCTTTACCCTTCCGGGCGACCCAAGCTTCTTGGCGCAGGGCGGAGACTTGGATTTTTATTCCTATGCAGCTCGCACCGCTTTATCAGAATGGCTTAAAAAGGCGCAAATCAACTGCCTGCCGAGCGGCCCCCCCATCTATTCATATGCCGGTGTTGTCGCGCCGTCGCCTCTGCTCCGGATTGTCGCAACCACGCTCGGGCAAGGGTGTGATGTACTGCAGAGATCGTGCCAGCCTTCTTTGACTTGGGGTCCATGTTCGGAGATAATTTTCGAAGGCAAGGCTGCACCAACTAGCTGGTGTTGCGCCCACTCCGTGCAACACCGGCCCTGCCCGCATGGAGACATACGCCCCGTTGCAATCCTTCGGACAGTTTCATCGTCTCTCGGATATTGCCCAATGGCTTATAGACGATGCATGCAGTATTGAATAGCACCGCTTTTCTACATATTCTCAAAAGCCGCAGTATATATGCTGACCGGCCTTTTCCTAGAATCGGCTGCATCCGAGAGTAACATCGCGTAAACAGGGTTGGGAAGTCACCGAGGCTGACTTGAACGAGCATCACCTCCACACATACATGTACTGCAAATGTATAAAAGGAAGAGACGACCTCGAGTTCCTACAAACAATAGAAATCACAAGCTCAAATCATACCAATCCGACTTTATAAATCCATTTTTCAAAACACCAAAATGCAGTTCCTCACCCTCCTCTCCCTCGTCAGCGCCGCCGCGGCCGTGCAGATCAACACCAACTGCGGCAACAACTACGGCCAGGAGGTCTGCGCCGACGGCGGCGCCGGCAACCAGCGCGCGTACGTCGCCGTCTGCAACGACAAGCACACCTGGGCCGTCCGCCAGGCCTGCGGCAACCGCTTCTGCTGCAAGGAAAAGTCGGGCGGCGGCGCGTACTGCGCCTGCTAGGTGCGATGATGACGGGCGCAAGGAAAAGAAATGAAACATGAAATACATGAATAGTTGGTATGCTGAGCCGTACATGTGTCGATATCGGATGCTAACGAAAGCAGCAAAAAGTGGAATAGAATAAATGAAGACGGTCAAGATGACGACATCTAACAACGCATTGTGACAGTTGTACACTGGTGTCAGTTTCTCGGGCCAAGATCGCTAGTTGATCACTTGTACAAAAATATACTCAACGTCACATCAACTTGCAAATATTCTCCGATGGCTCGATTGTGAAGGTTTCAATTAATAGGAGTCGTGTTATATACATCTAACTGAGAGGAGGATATTTTATTCCGCTAAGCCTCGCGGTCTAGCGACTGCCCGAGCACCATTTCATAATACACGCCCTTTTGCGCAATGAGCTCTTCATGCGTGCCCCGCTCGACAATGTGCCCCTTGCCAAACACGACAATGGTGTCGGCGTCGCGGATGGTGCTGAGGCGGTGCGCCACGGCAATCGTGGTGCGGCCCGCGGCGGCGCGGTCCAGCGCCTCCTTGACCACCTTTTCCGACTCGGTGTCGAGCGCCGACGTGGCCTCGTCGAGGAGTAGCAGGCGCGGCGTGCGAATCAGCGCGCGCGCAATGGCGATGCGCTGCCTCTGCCCCCCCGACAGCGACAGGCCCTGGCTGCCGCACGTCGTGCGCAGCCCGTCGGGCAGCGACGACACAAACTCCCACACGTTGGCCTGCTGGCACGCCGATACAATTTCGGCCTCGGACGGCTCGCCGTACTCGATGCCGAGCGAAATGTTGTCCCGGATCGAGCCCTGGTAGAGCACCGGCTCCTGCTGCACGAGCGCAATGTCGCGGCGGTACTGCGATCGGTCGTACTCTTTTGCGTCGAGACCGTCGAGGCGCAGCTGGCCGGTGGTTGGGTCGTAGAAGCGCTGCAGGAGCGCAATCATGGTCGACTTGCCGCAGCCCGAGGCACCGACAAAGGCCACCATGCTGCCGGGCTGAATGCCAATGTCGATGCCGCGAAGGACTTTGAGGCTAGGACGCAGGGGGTAGGCAAAGTGGATGTTGTCGCAAATGACTTCTTTGCCCTTGATGGGCTCGCTGGACTTTTCTGCGTTGCTGGATACTTGTGCGTCGTCGCTGTCGTAGAGGATGCGCGTACGACGGAGCCGTAGAATGTAGTTGATGGCGGTGCCGGCTTTGGTGATGCTCGTGGTATATTGGAAAAAGAGGGCGGCAGCCTCGCCGGAGAAGATGATGGCGATGAAGATGACGTAAAACTGCGACGTGGTATACTCGCCGGTGGAGACGAGCTGGCCGCCGTACCAGAATCCAAGACACATGACGAGAAGAGAAATAGACTGGCTGAGCGAGTAGAAGAACATTTTCCAGCCCAGACCGGATATGGCATTGGCGGCAATGTGCTGCAGCGAGTCGTGGTAGCGGGTGATGATGGCCTGCTCGAGGGCGAGCGAAGACACGGTGCGGATGCCCATGACGGCTTCCGATGCGAGACCGCTGCTCTTGGAGAAGCGGTCGGCCGTATCCGACTCAAATTTGAACTCGAGGCGGATGCGAATGTAGCCCGACGCAATCAAGATGGGAAGTCCTCCGAGTGCAAGAACCAGGCTAAGCTTCCAGCCGTAGCAGAGAGCCAGGATGACGCTGGAGAGGACGTTGACGACGGTGATGAGGATGAGGACGCAGTTGATTGACAGAAGCTCCTGCAGACTGGTCGGCTCAGACGCGACGCGTGATACAAGCGCACCCGTGTTGTTCTCGGGCTTGTCGAAAAAGGTCATGTCCTGGCGGAGGGTGTTGTCAAAGATTTCGGCGCGGTAAAACTTCATGACATGCTGCGCGATGAGGTTGACGAGCCATCCGGAGATGGCGTAGGCGACGAGGTTGCCGAGCGCGACGACGAAGAACATGAGGGCATAAAAGTTGGCTTTGGGGACGTCGATGGTGGTGAATGCATCCATAGTCTGCGCGAACAGCACGGCGAGGGCGGGGTAGGTGGCGCCGCCGGCGATGCCGCAGAGCGAAATGATGAAGAGGTACCACCACAGCTCGGGCTGCTCTTTGACGATGATCCAGAGTCCCATGAACAAGCCGTAACTCGGGCCCCTTTCGGCCTCGACCTGGACGCTCTGCGCGCCGGCTGATGCGCGCGAAGCAACGAGGTCGAGAGCTTCTTCGGGCTTGATGTCTTCTCCGCCATCGCTGTCTGCAGCGGCATCGCCTTCGCCGAGATCCTGGGCACGGACCAAAGCTGCATATTTACCGTTCATTTTGATGAGCTCAGAGTGGGTGCCGGTTTCGAGAACTTTGCCTTTGGACATGACAATGATCTGGTCGGCGGTGCGGATGGTGGAGAGACGGTGAGCAATGGCTATCATGGTGCGTCCTTTGCCGACATTGTTCAATGCTGTTTGGACAATCTTTTCGGCGTTGGGGTCCAGAGCACTGGTGGCTTCGTCAAGAAGAAGAACCTTGGGGTTGGAAATGATGCTGCGCGCAATGACAATTCTCTGCTTTTGGCCGCCGGAAAGCGAGGCACCGCGCTCACCAATCATGGTGTCGTAGCCATTGGGCAACTCGGAGACGAAATCGTGGGCATAGGATGATTCGCAGGCTTCTTGAACGAGACGTCGCTTCTCCTCCTCTGGTAAGTCAGACATGGCAGTGCCAGACAAGCCATCGGCTACGTTCTGATAGATGCTACCGGTAAAGAGGGTGGGCTCCTGCTGGACGAGGCGCATGCTAGTGCGCAGCCATTGCAGGTTGAGGTCTGTCAGTTTATGGCCGTCGAGTGTGATTTCACCAGCCGAGCTGGCATACCAGCGCTCCAGCAGACCAAACAGCGTGCTTTTTCCCGAGCCGCTGGCGCCGACAAAGGCGGTCGTCTTGTTGGCGGGAATTTCAATGCTAAAGTTTTCGAGAATGGGCACGTCGGGACGCGAAGGATAGGAAAAGTCAATGTTGGAGACTTTGATGTTGCCCTGGAAATCGGGAATGGTTTTGCCGGCGGTTGAGAGCGAGTCGACGGCGGATTTGCGATCGATGACGGCAAACATGTCGTGAGCGGCGGCGGCAGCCTTGGAGACGGCGACGGTTTGGGGAGCAATCTGGGTGAGGGCTTGGGCAGCGACCAGGACAGCAAAGATGACGCTATACAGTTAGCACAATATGAACAAAGAGGCAATGTAGAGAAGAGAACCAGCGACGAGACAGAAGGGAGACGGAAATACAGCGCGAGACAGGAACATGTACTCACGTTACAACTGTGCCGGGCTGGGTAATCTCGCCACTGGCATACATGCGCATGCCCTGCCAAAAGGCGAGACCGTAGCCGGCAAAAATGCAAAAGAATTCAAAGGAGAAGAGAATGGCGTAAATGAGCGACTTTTTGTTGCCAACCTGGCGCGCTTCCTCGAGAATGTTGGTGAAGCGGCGAGAGAGCTTGGGAAAGGCCCAGAAGGCGTGGGCGGTTCGGATGGTCGCAAATGCCTCTTCGGCAATGGTGCCAGACTTGCTGTAAATGTCAAACATTTTGTACTCGTAGACCATGTCAAACATGACGCAGATGACAGTTACAACAATGTTGACGGGGACAATGGAGATGACGATGAGGGTCAGCTTCCACTGCACTACAAAAGCGACGACAAAGGCGGCGACAAAGGTGGAGATGGCCTGGATGGTGATGCCGAGCTTCTCGGCGATGCCGTTGGTGATGAGGTTGCCATTGGTGGTGATTTGGCTGGATATGGAGCTGGAGGGGGCGTCAAAGAATGGAATCTCTTGACGGAGTGTCTGGCGGACAAAGTCGACACGCATCTTTTTGACGACGCGGATCGAGGTGATGGAGACGGCGACCTGCGAGATTAGCAAGGAATTGTGTATGTAGGTCTTTAACTTACTGTCCAAATGTACGTCAAGACGAATTTCCCAATAAAGAGATAGATGAAAAATAGGCTATTGGAGTTGGTCATCGATCAAAGACGGTATTTGGGAGGGTGGTGTCAAGGACATACGCATAGTGCGCCACCTGCTTGCGGTAGCCCGCAGGTGAGAGACTGCCGGCGACAAAGTCGTTGAATACATTGACATAGGCGCCAAAGACGACGTCCATCAAGGGGAGGGCGGTACCGGAAGCAATCATGCAGAGACAGGCAATGGCGTTGACGACCCAACCCTTGGTGTCGTTGTATTTGAAGACGCGCTGTTTCAGAGTTAGCAAACCACAGCCGTGAAAGTGAGCTGCAGTGTGAGACTGCAGTGTGAGAGTGCCATGCGAGACATGATGGACGCCGTACCAAGTAGTATTTGAACGATCCATCCTTGTTCTCTTCGTTTCTCTCTTCCTTTTCGTCGTTTGGTGTCTGTACTGGCGTTTCCATGACGGGCACGGCGGCCTCCGGAGGCGTTGAAGCCGTGGAAGGCGAACGCTCTTTTTGCTCCATCATGGTGAGCGGTGGCGTGGTGAGGGAGGTGGTAGGGTAAAGACAGCAGAAGACGGATGCTGCAAACGTCGACAGGAGCGACGGCGCTCTTTATCGGATGCACGTGAGAAGCAGGACTTTGAAATCGAGCACCGCCTTGCTAGGCGCAACGGTTTGTTTTATTTAAACAGTAGAATTGAGAGGACGGCAAAGCTATCCGGACCCTGACAGCAGGCGGCGAACAAGCTAATGTGGAGATGGGGCGCCGGTTTAGCTTATTCTCTTCGGGTCCCTAGAACCCGGGGCGCGCCTTGGCTGGCCGATGGAGGTTGCACGGCGATGCGTCACTCGGCGGAGGACTACGTGGAAATGATGGTACAGCAACCGAGATTGCGGGAGCCATGGATGCGTGGCGTTGAGACGTACGTCGTAGGGCAGGGAACCGCTTTGGCGGATGCACAGCGCCGCAGGGACTAGAGGGTTATGAGTGGACAGACAACGGGGCATGGTTCTTGGCCGGTTGAATCGTGTCAGGGCGATCGGATTGGAGGCGAGAATGATTGAGGGTGGAGTTGGCGACAATACGTGATGATTGAGGCATGCGCAGAAGAATGGTAGAATTGGCGGCTCGAGATGTCTGCTCCAGAGTGCATGTCGGTGGCGGCGACAATCTGCGTCGAACAAGGTTAGAGATTACGACTAGTTAGTTGATAGTTCAACCGGCGCTGTCGTGTTTCATGATGCGTCGTATCGCATAATGGATGAATTTTCGTGGTCACAAGTTTGGGTGTAGGACAACAGTGGCCAGCATATGATGAGCATAATCAATGGCCTTCGTTGACTTTGAGCACGGAGTAGTTGAGCGTTTGAGACTTGTTGTCGTGGCGTCTCTCATTTTGGGTTGGCCGATGCATCTCCGTTTGCACCCCGCCGAGCTGCCAGTCCGCCAACTGCGTGCTACCTAGCACTAGGCACTAGGCGTGCTGCTGCAGCTGCCGGTCCGTCAACTGGCGTGACCGGTGCCAGCTGCACGCCAACCCAGAAGCAGTCTAGCCCCGTCGGAGTCCGCGGCCGCCGCGGTGCCCGGCTGCACCGTTATATTGGCCAGCCAGAGCCAGTCGTGCCTTTTCACGCTTTTGCTTCTGTCTCTGCCTCTGTCTTGGACGCCTCGACCCCGACCAGACTGGCTGCAGAGAGAACAAAGGCACCCAACCAATTTAATTTCGACGTCACCTCATGGCTGGCAAGCAACCAACACACCAACGCGCTCGACTCAGCCGCCAGCTGACCTGAGCCACAACCAAGCCATCCAGTGCTAGCAAGTTACTTGGTCGCGCCAACCTGTCACGCCTGTCTCGTCTCACACTGGTCTGTCACTCGACGGATACCACCCCCAGCTCCGTTACTCGGCGCCCCTCTTCCTGCACATGGATATTTTTCTTTTTCTATTTTTAAACTATTCACATCGTCTTCTGCTTCACCAATCCTTCTAGAAGCCCTCATTCGTCATTGCCTCTTATTCGCATTCGACACTCGACTCTCGCCTCTGCGTCATCTTGCATCAATCAGCCACTCGCTACGTCCTCACACACTCTACTCTCACTCGCACTCACACACCCCCAAGTTGGCTTCCTCACGCCCACTCCCGTCGAGTATGCGTGTTGGCTTGGGCTAGCTGCACTCACCTACATTGTCCAACCGGCGCTTCTTCTTCTCTTGGTTCTATAGCTGGCGGCTTTGCGCCCGTCCGTTATTACCCCGTTATGCCGTTGTTCAACGCCGCTCGGTCGCAACCTCTCCATCTGAATTACACAACCACGGCTCGTAACCTGTGCGCAGTCTAGTGCGACCCTTAAAAACAGGGCCATTGTTGCATCGCTGCCTTGCTACATCCGGACAGCCGAATTCCAGTGCCAGTCGCCGCCCAGCGTATTCACGTTGATCCCACGCCATGCAGCAAAATACGCCTCAGCAGCCGCACGTTCTCATGGTCGGCCCCGCTGCCGCCAGCGCCGCTGCTGCTGATGATGGCTCCCGTCGAGCGGTATGATACCCCCCCCCCCCCTTGGTATATTCTTACATCATTCCTCTTGCAAAACAATTTTGCTCTTTTGCTTTTGCCTGTACCTTTGCTTCTTGTTTAGCATACACCCCCTTCATCACTTCCACACACCCTTGTTGATCCCTCCCACTCACATCTCCGTCTCCATCTACACCACGGAGTGCATCACAATAGCTTCATTCCTAGTGTCGCGCTGTCAAAAATTACCTCTGCCACCAGCTGTGCTAAATACCGCACCGGAGCCATCATGCTAAACCGTAGTGCTCTGTTCGCCCTTTGAGCAAGGCTGGGATCGTCACGAGCTCGCTATTATATCCCTCATTCTGCATATAAAAGGGCCATCTACCTCAAATTCCTCTGCTAACCTGCTCATTTCCTGCTCATAGTGCGACCAATGCCGTCTCCGCAAGGTACGTTTCGCTATTTATGACTTTAGCCGCCCCTCATCTTTGTCCTCTACTGCCACCTTTACTTTGACTCAGACGAGGTCTTGAAGTCGTTGCTATGATCGGCGGCTCGTCCAACATCGACTTTTGCATCAAGGTTGGCGCCACAATGTCACCAGCTCCCTGGCTACGCCCATCGTCACAATTATTCTTTATTGGGGACCTCACTAACAAGCGCGCTTCAGATTCGCTGCGACAAGGACTGGCCTTGCGCCAACTGCAGAACAGCCAAGCGACCATGTACATCCACCGGTGCTGGCCAGCGCCCCAAAGAACCGCGTCAACGTGTTCTCATCTCTTCTCAGTAGTATGTTGTCTACGCCACGCTACAAGCATTCACGCCATCATTGTTCCGACAAGTTTTAACCAAGTAACCCAGTGAGCGCAAGATTGACCAAATAGAGTCGCGCCTCGGCAGCATCGAGACGCTTCTCAAGAATCTCTCCGTGTCGGGTGTTCCCAGCGACACCACCAGCCGCATCATTTCCACCCCGCAGACAGGAAGCAGCGGCCAAACATGCGAGTCTACTGCCGACTTTGACAGCAGCGAGGAGGACGCAGCCTTTGGCGGGGACTCGGGCCTGACGGTCCACACGGCTTTTGCAAGCGAGTTTCTCGAGCGCGCCGTCAAGCGAACGTCACTGCGCTCGGCCAATCCCAAAATGGAGGCGGCCCTGGCGAATCTCGGCCAGCTCGTCGAGATGCAGCAGAGTCGTCCGGAGCACCGGCCCCGATTCCCGCTTCAACGAGCCGTTCCGCCCGGTGGTGTTTCCAAACTGCCCCTTCCACCCATGGCATTGGTCGTTGAGCTGCTAAAGAAGAATAAAAGTATGGACCATTCTCCAGAACCCATCATTGCCGTGCTGACAGTTGTAGGCTCCCCTGTTACGCTATTCACAATCATGTGTGACTTGGTTGGCGTCACTGACATTACGACGCTGTGTCGAGCCGTGTATTTTCCCACAGAAGACGTGTCTGATGCCACATTTGCCGTCGTCAGCGCTCTTCTCTACAACCTTTTCCTGGAACAGCACTCCCTCTCTTCTGATCCAGCTGTGAGGGAAGAGTATAACCGCCACTTTCAATTATGCCGAGCCAACCTTGAAACGACACTCGCCAACCTGCCCATGCTCTTATCAGCCAAGATTGACAATGTCCAGGCACTTTTACTCGGCGTAAGCCTGATCCTGCCGCCTCCTCTCTAAAGAATGAACCGCGCTAATTGCAACAGAGCCTCTATGCCGTGGACGTCTCCCGTCCGACCGTCGCCTGGCACTTTGCCTCGGCCGGCGCCCAGCTCTGCCTCACCGGCGGCTTCCACCGCCAGGACAGCCTCGCGCACGACCCGCCGGAGATCTCTCGCATCAAGCGCATCCTCTTCTGGCACATTTACACCCTCGACAAGGGTCTCGGTCTGCGTCTCGGCCGCGCCTCGGTAATCCACGAGTGCGATATTGACATTCCTCGCGTCTTTGAGTTTGACCTCCTCGACTCGGGCGGCGCCGACACCGTGCCGACCATGTGGGTCGAGATATCCGGCCTGCAGAGCGTCATCTACGAGCAGCTGTACAGCCCCGCGGCGCTGCACTGTCCCCAGGAGGAGCTGGTGCAGCGCGCGCGCGCCCTGGCCGAGCAGTGCCGCAAGCTCGGCGTGCGCGGCGACCAGGCGCGCAGCAACGCGTACAGCTACATCAAGCAGATGAACATTTCCGACGTGGTGGATGTGTTTATCCGTGGCGACGAGGTGCAGTACTACGTCACGCAGACGCTCATCTACAGGGTCATTCCCGCGCCGGAGCGCTCGGTGAGTCGCTTCTGCGACGAGTGTCTCGAGGCGGCGCGGCGGGCCATGAGTGCGCACCAAGACTGCGCGCGCCTAATCGACCTCGGGAGCTTTGTCAAGACCATCTACGTTCACTGGTGAGAAACTACCGCTGCATGGCATACTTTTTCAACTCGTGTTGCTAACTGTGATTTGCCAGGAACCTCCTCCTCACCCCATTTGCCCCCTTTTTTGTGCTCTTTTGCTACGTCATCGAGACATCCTCGGCCGACGACCTCAAGATCCTCAAGGAGTTTGTCGCCTCGCTCGCCCTCGCGCGGGACTCGTCCGAGGCGGTGGAGAAGCTGTACCGTCTGTGCCAGGTCATGTACGACGTGCTGACGCTGTACGTCGAGGCCAAGTCGTCGCAGCAGCAGCAGGACAGCGGCGGCGGCGGTGGCGGCCACGGCGGCGTCGTGCCCATCGGGGACGAGTTTGAAATGTACCTCAGCCAGCTCGGCCTCATGCCTATGGAGGACCATGCCATGACGGGCCACGACGCGAGCGCGGCGGGTGGCGTGCAGGGTGGGACGACGACGGCGGCGGCGGGCAGCGGCCAGGTGCCGCACAATCCGCAGGTCGCGCAGATTGCGGACTGGTTCGTCAACAACCGCAACATGATGGGCCTGCTGGAGGAGGACCTGTCGCACATTGAGTCGTACCGCTGGCTGCAGCCGGGGGCGGCGCATCTGCAGCAGCAGCAGCCGCAGCAGCAGCCGGGACAGGTGCCTGGAGCGGGAAGCGGTCCAGCGCATGGACACCACCATACCGGGTCCATGTAAGCGTTTGTCTCTTTTGCGGTAAGAAAACATCTTTCGTGTGTAATGATAATGATGTCGGATTGAGATACCAAAAAGTGTGCCTTTTTTTTATATAAAAAGAATAAGGAATGGAATTCGTTTCGTAAATCGTAATTGATCGTGTGTCAAGAGTCTCAGTCGGTCGGATATCTCGGGTCGTACATTTCGTAGCCTTCGTCTTCGGTGTCGCTCTCGTCCAGCATCCCCAGCGGTGGTTTCGTCGTCACAGCATCAGGCTGCACCGGCGGCGGCTTGACCCCATCCTCGACCGTCTTCTTCTGCTGCGCCTGCCCCTCTGCTGCCAGCGGTGCCATTGTGCTTTTGAAGCCGCTCTTCTTGAAGCCGCCCTTTTTGAAGCCGCCCCCTCCTCCTGCGCTGCTGCTGCCACCGCCGCCGCTGCCATCGGGCACCTTTATGCTGACGAGGCCGTCGGCCTTGGCCTCGGCCTTGCGCGCGCGCTCGGCCGCGCCGGGGTCGCGCACCATGGCCTTCATGTCCTTGAGGCGCTGCTTGTGCGAGTGGTCGTAGCTGCCGAGGTGCGCCTCGTAGTCGTTCATGCGCGAGTAGCCCTTGGCGCAGAGGGCGCAGTAAAAGGATTTCTGGGCGTCGCGCGCCGCGGCCGTCGCGGCGGGCGGGAGTGTCTGATGGCGCTACGAGAGGGGGTTAGTAGCTCAAGGGGGAAAGAATGGAATGCATGAGGAGTAGGACGGCATACCGGTGGCATTCCTGCGATTGTAAATGTGGCAGTGAGATGAGTTGAAGGTTTTGGTGTTTGCGAGAGCTTGAGATGGAGCCGCTGAAGCGCAGGTCGCGGCTCCAGTGGAGAAGAATGCTGCGGCGGGGCATGCCGTCCACTAACAACGCTGCAGTTGCTGCTGACGGCGGCCTGAGGACCCCTGTACCGGTTTTTTTGGTGATGCTCTCCCCACAACGAGACGACCGAACAACGTCATTGAATCACAGACTCTTCCCTCTGCGAGCTTGAGAAACGACTTTCGGCCCCGGTGCCGTCACACGATTGAATAGAGTGGCAATTGCGCCGATTCAAATCACAGACGTAGCCATGGAAGACTCTCACAGCAGGCAGCCGCTCAACCATCGCGCGTCGGAGCAGACGCTCATCTCCCTGCTCGAGCTCGACCCGTCCCCAATTGACTCGCCCACGCCGTCTGACGAGAAGCAGCTCCACGAGAGCATCGAGACGGACGACTCGGGCACCATTACGGCCAAGTCGTCCGACTCGGCGTCGCTGCTCCGAACTACAGACGGGCCCGGCCTCGGCAACCACGGCGGGCACGGCTCCATCTTCTACCGTACGGGCCTCTTTTACCACATCTATCTCCCATCCCAACATGGCAGGCTTCCGTGACTGACCCTCAAAACCTTCCACAGTCTCCCGAATCCAACGCTACTCCAGCTACGCCATGTCCGTCTTCACGTCGCTGCACCTCGCCAACGTGTCCCTCATCCCCGCGGCCCAGCGCTCGGTGCCCTCGTCGGAGACGTACCTCCTCATGACGCGCGAGCTCTACCAGACGACGCTCGCCGAGCCGCTTCTCGTCGCGCTGCCCGTGGCGCTGCACGTCAGCGCCGGCGTCGCGCTGCGGCTGCTCCGGCGGCGCCAAAACATGCGTCGCTACGGCGGCGCCACGCCGGCCATGTACGCGCTGCACCGCTCGCAGACGGGCGCCGCGGCGATGACGCTCTGGCCGCCGATGAGCTACATTTCCCTGTCCGGGTACGCATTCACCGCCTTCTACGCCGCGCACGCGTTTGTCAATCGCGTGCTGCCGCTGGCGGTCGACGGGGACAGCGCCAACGTCGGCCTGGCGTACGTGGCGCACGCCTTTGCGCGGCACCCGGTCGTGGCGGGCGCGGCGTACGCGGGGCTCATCGTGCTGGGCACGGGACACATGGTCTGGGGCATGGCCAAGTGGTGGGGGCTCGCGCCGTCGACGCAGGGCTGGCAGAGCGCCGTGGTGGACAAGAAGACGAAGCGACGGCGGAGGAGCAGGTGGCTGCAGGTGCAGGGCGTGGTGCTGCTGGGGGTCGCGGCGTGGGCGGTCGGCGGGCTGGCGGTGGTGGCGAGGGGAGGGCTGCAGGACGGATGGGTGGGCAAGGTGTATGATGATATGCTTGCGAGGATTGGGCTGTGAAGGGTGGAGGTTGTATGATACTTGTACGAGGGTTGAGCAGTGGAAGGGGGGAGACGGCAAAGGAGGCGAGTCTGCATTTCTGGAGTCGGCATGGGAGATATCCACGCGGCGTTGCTTTTGTGCCCTTGATGGAGGTTCTTCCTATACCCGTGCTAATACGTACGATACGCTTAGTGATAGACTACATAAGACGTGACTTTGTTCATTTATGTTCTCTTATTGGTGAAACCATTTGGAGCACAAAGGCTCAGTTACTAGCAGACAGAGGCATGCTGCAGCCGCAGCGGGCAAATCAAAGTCAATCCCTTGCCAACAGCAGTACCGGTAAACCGCCCGCCTTGCTCACCAGCTGCACTTGACCTCGGCCGTCGGCCACGCCTCCCACTTTTCCCAACCGCAAACATAACCTTGATCCATCGAGTAGCACGTCTTGTGGCCGGTCTCGTCGATCCAGTGCCCGCGGCGGCTTCGCCAGTCGAGGCACACGCGCTGCGGCACGCCGCAGGGGGCGATGACGGCGCAGCCGTCCTCGGAGACGAGGTAGCTGAAGCAGCCGCAGTGGCTCTCCCATCGCAGTCTGTACTCCCATCTGGAAGAGTACTTGATGCTGAGCAGGTCGAGCCCGAAGCGATTGTCCGGGCAGTAGCCCTGCTCGCAGCCCGACCTGGGCTCGAGCGTGGACAGCTCATCCGGGGGCTGCTGCTGTTGCTGCTGCTGCTGCTCGAGTGGGGAGGATATGGCCTGTCCAGCAAAAAAAAGAAATCCGACAACGCCGTGCAGTAGTTGGAGCTTCATGCTGAGTTCGAAAATTTGGCCGGCTGCAGAAAATATCGGTGTCAGTACCAAAGCCTGGGCAAGTCAAAGCAGCGGCGGGAGCGTGGACTGACGGATCAAGTAGAGAAGAAGGTTTGTCTCTCTGGAGAGCAACTTTGAGGCTTGTAGTGTTTCCTCATCTCGTCTGTATTCACGACGCCCCCTGGGCCTTATATGTCCCGCTATCTTCTCGTCACACAGGCTGCCTCGCTCTTATTAGCAAGAGACTGGGTTTATCGCAGGTACTTCTTTGGGTGTAGGGCTGGAACAAGACAACTCGGCGAATCGGAACTTGTGACAGTACACTATCTAGACAACAAAGTTTGGCGACACTCTGCAAGGGTACATATGGCTAGGTGCAGACACGAGCGTCGCGTGTTGCATGCGGCTGGGGTCAATATTTAGACTCAACCCTGCGGCTCGGCAGCGTGGAGCCGACGATTTATTGAATCCTCGAGATGCAATATCCGGCTTGGCAAGGCTATATTCTCCGCGCCGACGTTACACGACAGCAAGGAAAATTCTGCTACGCCCTTGGAAGTTGTTGGTCACGGGGCGTGGAAAGAGCCGAATCGGTCCTGTAGTCCTTGGTCTGCATGGTACCTGATACAGGATCACGAGGTAGGCCACCAGAACAAGGTCGCTCGAGCAAAGCCTGGAACTTTGCTTTTGGACGAGCTGCATCCTATAATGTAACGCATACTTAAGTATACACTGCATGCTGGCTTCTGCCTGTACGGTCGGTTCCTGGGGTGACAAAAGTCGGGTCTCGGAAGCGGTTTACACCAGGGCACTGCATAGAAAATTCAAGCCACAACTATACCCTCCCTTCCGTTTGGTGCAAGCGAGTGAATTACTCGAGCGTCATGGTGCGGAACTCGGCGATAGATTGTAGAGCGCCGTGAAGGCCTCGACACCATGAGTAGCATGACGTCGTTGCAGCCGGTTTCAGACACAGTGCTGTACGGACTGCGCCGCTTCGCAGATACAGGATCTGATTTACCAAGCACTTGAGAAACGTGGTTGGAACTCTGGCGGTATTTTCTATATATTCAAGTATATCACAGTATACACGCATGCCGCGGCAGATTCGAGGGCATTTTGAATGTTCATATTCTCCTCCCAGATGCTTATAGATCGGAAAGCAGCGCATAAAAGTTCGAATGCACAAGTGTGAGATTCAAAAGTAGTTAAACTGACCATATAGCTGCGGCCTGAGACATCTCACTACCAAGTGCAAGCGACCTCAATCTTCGGCCACACCAGCCACTTGTGATGGCAGACGTAGTCGCTGCTGAGGTACCAGCACGTCTTGTGGCCGCTGGGGTCGACCCAGTGGCCGCGGCCGCCGTGCCAGTCAAAGCACACCGAGTGCCTGCCCGTGCAGGTCGTAAAGGTCTTGCAGCCGTCGGCAAAGACTTGCTGCTGGTAGCAGCCACACGCGTTCTGCCAGCGAAGAAGGTACAGCCAGATGCGGTAGCGTTCCATGTACATGCCGAGAATGTCGACGCCGAAACGCGTGTCTGGGCAGGAGCCCTGGTAGCAGCCCGAGCGGGCCAGGTGCTGGGACAGTGTGTCGGGGTCAATGGTGGTGTTGAGCGGCGCGGCCAGGGAAGTGGTGTTGAGCGGCGAAGCTAGCGCCGGCTGCTCGGCCAGCAAAAGGCCGACAGCAACAGCTTTGTATAAACTGAGTCTCATGTTGGATGGTATCTTTTGGTTGCGTGCCTGAGAAATTGAAATGCTGGTGGCCAGCGTGCAATTCAAGAATGGGACTGGCAACTGTCGATGGAGAACTCAAGACGTTGAAGTCATGTCCTATGCAGGGGAGAAACTACTTCGACACCTTTGGCCTTATATATTCTCATTTTGTTTGTCCGATTTGTAACGCCTTTTCCATCAACGAGTGCTTTGTCTCAGCCTCTTGTGCCAAGAGGCTGTGGTATGTGCACGTACAATATCAAACGCCCAGACATTTCTACCGCCAAGAGGGGCAGGTGCGCCTACAATAGGAAACTGACTGTAAAGCGCTACGGATGATAGGATAGCGAAGCGTCATTATGCGCCCGAGCGTCGGACATGGCTTGTGCGTGCGCTACATGCAGACTCCGACGAGAATCATCTGGGTCTTGCATAAGCCCATAACCCTTCGAGTGTGCTAATCGACTTGGAGCCCTAGATCCTAGCAGGTCGCCATTCGACAAGTTAGAAGGGCTCATGAAAAAAATCACAGTACAGGGTACGTGTACTGACACGCTATTCGCGATCAGCGCAACACGGGGAAAGCATACTTACTTCCATTGGGCAATGGGAGGTATGAGACATTGGGTACAAGATAGATCATATCTCGTCTTGACTTGTTTACGTCTTTGTCATTCTCGCTGATCCCACAAGACTATGGCACTGGCGGTGCGCTCTCACCACGGTAAGCTGCAAAGGCTCCGCTCGGATGGGTAGTAATTGCCTGGAAATAGCGAGAAGGCTCGGGTTCAAGGCAGAGATGAACAAGAATTTGTCAAGGGCTAGTATTCCCAGCGATGTATTGGTGCCTCGACCAAGAGCTTGGTCGTGAACAAGTTGAACATGGCACGAACGCGAAACTGGACGTGGCCATGAGTCTACAAGAATAAGCGTATACTTGACTGATCTTTCTGTTCTGGGTCTTTTAAGAAAACTCTTTATCTGTGTTATAACCTGGAACCTTTTTTTGGGTTTATTCGAACATCTCTATGCGAATCACATGTTAGATCAACAGTGCTGCAACAGCACCTATTTATCGACTTCCTTGTTGATTGATAAACTCAGGTATTATTACTTTGAGGCTATTGACCTACAATCCACAATCATCAAGCATGTGCGGTGCAAGACGTTTCTTTTGGTCACAAAATTACCGTTCAACATCACGTGAACCACTCTGCTCTGCATACTGGGGCCACTCCAGTTGCTACAATCGGCTCCGGGGCACTGCGGCCGCCTGCGAGAACTAGTTCATCAACTTCGCACCAGGCCGCTCATCCCCAGAAGAGGTTCAAAAAGGGGCAGTGGTTGTTTTTCATCCTGTCTTTACCCACTATCAGGATCTTGCTCAGTCGAAATGGAGCGGGTTGATTCACTGCTTGAATGGGCTGCTCCCAAAGGTGTTCAAATTAGCGGCATTCGGCCCCAAGCTAAGTCAAACTGTGGTATAGGAATGGTAGCGACCAAAAATCTTCAGGTACGAAGCGTTCCTCCTTCCTGTCACAGAGTTATATAGCTGATTTGAGCCAGAAAGGAGATGTCTTGGTGACGGTACCTACCCGTGCTATGCGCGGCTTGGAAACGGTACCAACAACCATCCGCGCCAAGCTGCCTCCAAAAATGTCGATACATGGCCTCTTGGCCGCCGACTTTGTTCTCAACCCCCCCGCGGAGAGCTGGGTGAATGTGATTCCAACCGTCGCCGAGTTTAGTTCCATTCCGTTCTTTTGGCCCCAGGCAGCTCAGAAATTGCTCCCAGGCACCGCAAAACGTCGGTTGGACAAGCAACAAAGCACTTTCGGTAGAGACTGGCAACAGTTTCAGAGCGAATATCCAAAGGTCCCAATTGGAAACTACAGGCATGCTTGGTTCGTTGTGAGCACCCGAGCATTCTACCAGGAGACCCGGCAGACACTTCGTTATCCCTGGCACGATCGCTTGGCGCTACTGCCCGTTGCTGATTTATTCAACCACGCGGCTGTCGGGTGCAAAGTCTCCTATGGCTCTGATGGCTATGAAATCGTCGCCGACCGAGAGTATTCAAAAGGTGACGAGGTGTGCACATCGTATGGCGAGCATTCGAACGACTTCTTACTGGCCGAGTATGGTTTCTTATTGCAAGACAATGCACACGATCGATTTGATCCCGATGATCTGATGACTTTGGAGTTGGACGCCGATGAAATTGCGTTGCTCAAGCAGATGAAGACTGTGGCTGCCCTGCGCCAAGTTTGCGGACCCGCAACCGAGGAGGAGGCTCTGCGCGATGATGACGGATGGTTTGAGAGTACATCTGCAACGGTCGACGGTGTTAAATTGCGAAGAATGTTGACCAAATGTCTGAAGGGAATTGAAGCGCATCGCCGAAATGTGCTAGCTTTGGATGACGGCAGTCACCGATGTCAAGCGCTTCTGTTACAGCGCTGGGAGGAGGTAGACAAATTGGTACAAAAAGCTGTGCAGTTGAGCAATTTCGACCATGGATCTTTGTCGTCATAATAATGAAGAGCTGGATAGGGAGTGCCTCCTCCATAATTTGAATGACTTTTATTAAATTTTCTGATTTTCGGTCGTTACAATGGACGTGTTCGCTAGTGCAGCGACAGTGTTGTCAAAGTATTGAACTATGAATCGTGGCTTAAAAATTTAGATGTGATAAATAATGTCGGTTTAATGTGTGCCATGAGCTTCTGACTTGCTCATCGTTGTCTTGTCCAAGGAAAGTTCTTCTGTACCGTGCAAACATCACAAGCTTGCAGCTTTGTTGGGAGAGCTACGCCGATACTCAAATCAATTGGTCCAAGCCGGAGATATCCGACAACATTCATCTGACATTGCCTAAGCTACATGTCCCCACATGCGTCCTTCTCCTAAAGCAATGCTCAAGGCTGGCCGAATTGTCTCTGGTGTTTGACAACTTCGTCATGGAAGACATTCCATTGCCGGAGTTTCAGTCTGACCCAGGTATCAAGTTGTGCTGTTCGATTCAGAACATCGAGCGACTGGAAGTTGTAGACCCTGTCGGCGAGTCTCTGGAGGAAGAGGCCGCCGCAAAATGGTTGAGGGAAGAGATACTCGGTAGCTAGTGTGTCGGATTCTAGCACAAATCCCAGCCGATGACTGAGGATTTACCGCTCCACCGTGGTTGAGCCTTTTTTCGGTTCCATCAATTGTCGACCGGCTCGTCGTGCAAAAGGTCGTCGAGACTGCAGGGAGAAACGCCAGAGTTCCCAGTACTGCTTTGTGGCCGCACATGATTCCGGTCGGCCTTCGGGCGCTTGCGAGGGTCAAGGGCGCAAGTGTCACATCTCTTGAGGAGGAAGACTACGTCCGCTCGCAGGATCCCATAACACGATGTCGAGACACATTTCCAAGTAGCATCCCAGCCTGCATGAGCGTTGTTAACGTGCACAGTCCCCACCACGTCAGCAATCTCCTCTATTGTAGCGATAGGCCGAGCTGCACTTTGTGTCGTGGTTGGGCTCGCCCGAAGCAAGTCTTTTCCGCCATCCCAGGTGAAATTCTTGCGCACGTAGTGCTTCCGGCTCGCTTCTTGCTGGCTCGATGATGTCGCCGATGGGTTTCTGATCCACTCGATAAAAGTGTCGCGGTCCTCGCGCGAAATCCGTCTAGAACTCGGATTTTGGTGAATGTAGTCCAGAAACTCGGCTCTCACTCGGGTGGAGAAATCCGAATTCTCGCTCATTGTCGTTGTTCCATGGTCCTTGGGCCGCAACTTCATTGATATGCAGGAGAGAGGGGAAATGAGTCGTTACGCGCTCGACTGGAGGCGTACGCCTGCAGTCGAGGGGCCCACCCCGAAACCTGCAACAAGAGCCTGAAGGATTACCACAGTCTAGAATTAAAGACCATCACAACACATCATACGAATTGAACATAAGCGAGGGGCTAGAAATATAGTGAACCGTCCCAACGATGTCGGCCATTACGGTGCCAGTCTTGGCTCCGTCGCCTCAGGTGGACAGTCTCTGGGAGCAGGCTGTCCAGCGCTACCAGCAGGACTCAAATAACATCATTCACGAAACATTGCCGCCAGCGCCAGTAACGGCAACCACGCTCCGGGACAAATTCGAGGCTATGGACGCTGTATTTCGTCAGTATCGCAACAATGGTTCCAAGTTGCACAAACTTAGAGGAAGCTTGAGTCGCTGTCTGCCTTTGATAGAATCCCTGGGTGAAGTTGCGGGTCATGCTACAAAGGCTGTGTGATACACAACCCGATTCACAAAGAAATTCAACTAAACCATGTGACTCCAGGCGTTTCCACCAAGCGAAGCTATATTTGCTGCGGTTAAACATCTGATCAAGGTATGGCTCGTACCACATCGGCATGTCTCTTCTGACGTTTCACAGACTGCGCATAACGTGACAAACGATTATAATCGCCTGGCAGACTTCTTCGAAGATGTCACTTTCTACCTCGAGGGCATGCGGCTTCTAGACGACCGAATATCTGCATTTCCTGGGTTGAACAAGGCCGCTGTTAATGTTCTCAGTTCCGTTCTCACTCTCTTCGGGCTATACACAAAATACATCACCAAGAAAAGATTCGGTAAGTACAGAGTTCCACCAAATCTCTTTTTTTATGACAACCCAGCCCGTAAAAGCTTCGGGCTGGATTACCTCGATCACGCCCGGCGTCAACGCTACTTGCCCACATTAAACGAGACGACACTAATCGGAGAAATAAGTCAAATCACTCAAAGCGCTGGTCGCTGGCGAGGACACTGAGCTGAAAAACGCGTATCAACATTTTAAAAAAATGGTTGAGCATGAAAAGGACCTCATGTGCCGAGCAACACAGTCTTTGGTCGAGAGACTTGGCCACGAAAGTAGAGAAGTAAGGGAAAGCACTAGGCAAACGCTAGCTTCGACACAACGTCTAGAGCAGAACATGGTCAACTTTTCGCAGAATACTAAGCTTTTTGAAGACAGCAGTGCGCGCGGTACGTATCAAGCTCCTTTTGCAGTCGTGCTTCTGATTGGTTCTAATGCCAACGGGCAGAGAGAAAAAAGGACTTTCTAGCGCGGCTGACGAAACTCGATTTTATCCCGATTCAACAAGAAATACTCGCAAAGCATCATCTAGGCACTGGAAGATGGCTCTTGGACAGTCGGCAATTCAATGCCTGGATGCAAGACCCGGACGTTTCCAGCATATGGTGTACTGGAGACCGTAAGTCATGTCCTCGGGGGCCTGAGTAACGTCACGCTGACCAACTGTCCTAGCCGGCACCGGGAAAAGTGTGCTCATGTAAGTTGCTACCTCGGCGGTGGCTGTCTGTACTGTTCTCATCCAAAGCACTAGGTCCATGGCCATTAACCATGTCGAGGAAATGACACTAGCCTCAGACTGTGCAATTGCATTTGTTTACTGCGACTATCGGGACGGCACGACGCAAAACGTTTCAGAGATACTTTCCAGCATCGTCAAGCAGTTTGTTGAGCAATGCGCTGTCCTGCATTCAGAGGTGGAGGCTTTCCGTGACCGACAGATGAACATGAGGTCCAAGCGACCAACGGAGAGGGACTACCTTGCGCTGATAATAGCTCTATCGAGGCGCTTTTCCAAAACATTCATATTTATAGATGCGCTGGTAAGTACAGTGTAGCCCTCGTCTTCACTACTTCTCTCACTTCATCTTGGTTCTCCGCTGCTAATTGGCACAGGATGAATGCCCCGAATTGAGCAGGGACAAACTTTTCCCGTGCTTGAAAGTGTTACAAGCCTCGGTTAGATTTTTAATCACCAGCCGAATAAGTGTTGATTTGACAAGACAACTATCGAACATCGTCCGCATTGATGTCAAGGCTCATGATTCTGACGTTCGAGCCTTCATCTCGGCGCAGCTAGCTAGCGGCGCAATGAGGATCTCGCGTACGCTAGCCAAAGATGATGAAATAAAGGAAACAATCATCAATAGTATAGTACGCCAGTCTAATGGCATGTAAGCGCGATCATAAAGCTATTAATTTTCTTCGCTGGCTGACCATGCTTTCCAGGTTTCTGCTTGCCAGCCTTCAACTGCAACACGTTTGCTCTCTGAAAAATTTGACGGCCATTCGAAAGGCGCTTAGCACTCACACATCGGACGTGAATCAATTCTACGACAGCTCCATCGATCGATTGAAACAGTTGGCGCCAGTTGACAGTGACTTTGCTCTCAAGGCGCTTTGTTACGTTTTCTGCGCTCATAGACAACTGTCTCTGGACGAATTGCTTCACGCCTTGGCGATTGACATTGGGGATAAAGAATTTGACCACGAGGCAATCGACGACGAGGAAGTGTTTCAAAGCCTTCTCCTTGGCCTTGTCCGAGTCGATGACAGAACAAGGCTCGTTCGCCTAACTCATTTGACTCTGCACGAGTATCTTCGAATTCATCGCGATGCCTTTCCGTTGCATTACGAGAAACAGCTTTCCAGTGCTTGTCTTGCGTATCTTTGCCTAAACACGTTCTCATCCGGTCCTTGTGACGATGGCGAACTGTTGAGTCGACGACAGGAGATTTACTGCTTTCATGATTATGCAAGTCGATACTGGGCAGCGCACGCCGCGCCTCACGTCAATGAGCTATTGGATGAGATTGGTTCATTTCTACAAAGCCATGGCAATCTTGGTGCCGCCGTGCAATCTGCCCATATACCACTTCGCCAGGTGGTCAATCGACACATGCAGTACCCAAAAGAGTTTACAAGTCTACACGCTGCAGCCTATTGGGGTCTAGGCACGATTGTTGATATGCTGTTCTCCGATGCAGACGATGGCGATATTGATGTGACGGACAGTTTCGCAATGACGCCTCTGCTTCTGTCGGCTCGCTGTGGACACGTTGAAGCCACGGAAAGGCTACTAAATAAGCACGCCAATGTCGAAGCTCAAAATCACAAGAACGAAACTGCCTTGCTACTTGCAGCAAAACATGGTCACGCTTCTGTCGTGAAAGTCTTGGTTGCCTATGGTGCCAGCCAGTCAGCGGTTGACGATGAGGGCTGGACTGCACTGGATTGGGCCATTATCAGGCACCATATTGACGCCGTCAGAATTCTCCTGGGCTGTAATACGTCCCTTCAACTGGATCTAACTTTACGGAACAAAGCACTTCATCTAGCTGCAGAAGCTGGTAGTGCTGAGCTCGTGACAATATTAGCAGACGAAGGAGCCGATGTCAACTGCAAGAACGACGAGGGCAGCACTCCCCTTCATTGGTGTGTGCCGCCAAATTTCTTTGAGACGACACAAGCGCTTTTGAACAAAGGAGCAGACCCAAATGAGCCGGACAAGTATGGGCACGCGCCACTCCACTGGGCGATTACAGACGGTTCGATAACACATCTGCTCGTTGAACATGGCGCTCTGGTCGACTGCAAGACAAATGGGAACGAAACGCCGTTGATGTGGAGCACATTTGCTGGTCAGGTTGAGGTGGTGAGTGCGCTTCTTGATCTAGGTGCCTCCATAGACGCACAAAACCAGTATGGCTTCACAGCACTTCATGCTGCAGCGTATACGGGTCATTTAGACGTCGCTAAAGAGCTCCTTCGTCGTGGGGCGGGCTGCAATATTGAGGACAAAGACGGTTGGACAGCTCTTCAAACGGCCATAGTCCGTGGACAGCAAAAACTGGTAGATTTATTGACAGAACCTACTTGGGACGGAGAACGGATACTGCATGTGGTCTCACAGGCCATTTCAAATACGGATGTATTGTATCTTATGAAGGAAATGGCTGGCAGAAAGGCAACCAGAAGTGTCGTCGTTTCCGGGCTACGGAATGTCATCAACAGCGGCTGGACCTCGCGCCTTCTGGCCCTGCTCGAGGACGGTGCGGATATAGACGCCATTGACGAAGTTGGGGGAATGACTGCTCTGATGCATGCCGCGTGGTTGAATGCGGAAGGTATGATTCCACTGCTGCTCGACCACGGAGCAGACATCAACCTCCGCGATCTAGACGACCGCACTGCACTTCACTGGGCGTCTGAGGGCTCATACTCTGATCTGGTCGAGGCTCTGCTGGATCGTGGCGCCGAGATTGACAGCAAAGTAAATGGCTGGACGCCGCTCTTGCTGGCTGGCAGAAAATGGGACGGGTTCGCGGCCCAGATTCTCGTGGAGCGAGGCGCGGACATGAACGCTCAGGGCTTTCATGGGCGCAGCGTTCTACACTGGTTTACGATTCACGGGTGCAGAGAAACGGTGCCGTTCTTGCTCCAGCATGGCGCAGACGCCAACATGCAGGATTACTGCGGCCAGACCGCTCTCCACTGGGCTGTTGCCAGCGATCACCCCGTCGTTGCCAGACGTCTTCTCAAGGGCAAAGCTTCTGCCAGCGTGCAAGCCAGTGACGGCTCAACGGCCATGCACATCGCAGCATACACTGGCCACATGAAGATGGTGAACCTTCTCCTGAACGACAAGGCGCGCAGAGAGCGACGCGGCGGTGGCGGTGGCGACGGCGGTGCAGCGGCCGCGTCAAAGGACGGGGACATTGGAGTGGTAGACTTGGCCGCGATTGACACCAACGGATTCACGGCGGAGACTGTCGCTCGACTCGCAGGTTACTGGGAAGTAGCAGGCGTTCTCGCAGAGGCGACACGTGGCAAGGCCGCGGCAAACTGCAATGGAAACTGGACCGCTGGACCGGCACGGGACACGTTTCATCGACCAAAACCTCGGATCAGAGTTAGAGTCGACCCCGAGTTGGACTATTTACCGATGAAGGATGGCATCGGCACTGTTGGGCTGCGCTTGATGAGTGGTGATGCGCACCTCTGGCTTTCCGAGCGATCAGATCTTGCGAATTGGGATGATAGTTGCTAGCTCTATGGGTCAAATTTCTCTTGCTACGACACTCGTAAGAAAGCGCACGGCATGCTATCGTGGCTTCAGGGCGTACATGCGCACCGGGAGAAGTCGTCGCGATGACTGCAGAGGACTGACACGCTGTAGATCTGTCCGTACCAGCCGCAGGTTTGCCTGCGCAAACAGGGCTTGGAACTTCTCGTCTAGTCTGCAACGCTTGAAATTAGTCTAAATCTATACAGCTGTCACGGAGATGACTGCGTACCTTGTGATGCTGCTGTCCGTCGCGTCAAACATGTCGTCCAAGCCAGTGCTCAAATTTTCCTTGACGATGATCCAACCTGTCCCTGGCGTCAGGTGCGATTTGCAGACCTCCAGGTACTTTACGACCTGCTCGTCGGTGAGATGCCCCAGACACCACTGCGTCCATATCAGATCATACTTGGTGCCTTCGGCGGGCTGCCAATCCTCCAGACCGACGTTGAAGATGTTTCTCACGCCCTTCGTACCCTTGAGCGGCTCGGTAAACCGTGCAATAGGCTCTATTATATCGATCTCCTCGGCGACTGACAGCAGTAGATCTTTTGTGATTCTCCCGATTCTACAATGCGGCTGGTTAGAAACAGGACTGTGAAGACGTCACTACGCACACACGTACCCTGCCCCTGCGTCCACGGCCGTCTTGACAGTGGACCGCCCGCTTTTGACGCCAATATTTAGTTTCGCCAGAAACGAGCGGGAGCCGAGAATATCGGTCCGCGAAATGTGGCTGTACGCTTGAAAGGTTGGGATGCCGCCTAGCATGCCATCAGTGCTGGCTTCAGCATTCTCCCAATACTGTCTCCCCGCTTGCGTATCGATGAGGCCATCAGGTGCTAAAGACTGGTTTGACAACGATGTTGATTCCTCTTTAGTACTTTTTCGACCTGTGGTTTCGTTCATGATTAGACATAAATTGCTGATGCTAGCATGTAAAATCGGGTTTTCTTCGGTGTTGAGATTATATGATTTTTTCCACAGCTAGCCACTAAGGGCGGGCAGTTTGTTCCGCGGTCCCACATGATAAATAGATGGCATTGAACAGTACAAGAGGCATGGTCCATTGGTTCAATTTACGGTCAATCTTACCAAAGCCTTCCGGCTGCTACTAGTCCATCGCTGCAGATGCGAGGAGGATTTTTCCCTCTTGAATGCAAGAGTTGCCGTCGGAGGAGGCCAGACAATGGCTGTAGGGTAGTGGACCTTGATTGCTGAGATAGGCTGCGCTGCACAATTTATAGGCACTTTGGCGCTTACACTCTGGACCAGGAAGATAGGGATGTCGGACCGGTCTCCGACACTGTGCCAATCTCGTCTGTCTCTACATTGGCTGACCGTGAGGCGATCTTGTCTGGGGGCTCCAGGCAGAGCCGTTACGCGGATGCGACATGACGAGCACATGTAGTCCAGCTTCACGCATGCTTGTCAGTGTTGGCGGACTTGCACAGCACGGGCAGCTACGTAGGTGAATGCGCATCTATGCGACAGGTCGCCATGTCTGAGCCAGCTCATTTGCCGCATGTGGGCAAGCCGAAGCCACCACAGTACGCAGAAGCAAACAAGAGCCTCCGGGTCATGGGCCGTGATGTGCTAATGCACCCCTAGGATGCTGCAGCACTGGCGACACACGAAGCTGCAGCCGCAAGGGCACGCCGTTTGGTCATAGTAATAGCGATCCGCCTGCGAGCCGGTGACCGATTCGATCACCGCCGAGTTGGAAGAAGACGTGTCGACTTGATTGTGACAGCGGCAGAGCGTTGCTCTTTAATGAATCATGTCTCTGGTGGGCGGAAAAAAGCAAAGTGAGCCTGCCAACGGCTGGGCGCTGGCACCGACAGACTGGCAGATACAGGGACCGAGCGGCTGTGGCGTTGGTGTTTTCTTTTCTCGTCCTCTCGCGCACCGGGACTTTTGGCCTCCTTGACCGCCGATGTTGCAATAGAATTGACCAAATGCCGTGACCGAGGTCGCGTTCTGCGTGCCGTGTCTCTCGGGCTGTTCGTCTGATCTAGTTAGTTGGCGCCCAAGGTGCCGCAGACTGAAGAGTCGGTTCGAAACACGACGGAGATGACATGTTGCAGCGGAATGGCCGAAACAGCCTCGCCGACTTGATTCTGTGGCGCGAATAAGATGCGTTTATCGGAGAATTGCAATTTGTATGCAGGGAGGAATCTTGACATGATGGTGCTGTGGGGAGGTTTGAGAGACCGGACGCTGCGGGGCACGCGGAATTAGGAGAGCTTACAGTGGATGGGGCCGAAGCCACCGGGAAGCCATCCACTGTTTTCAGGAGGCGACTGCCCTGGAAGTGTGATTGCAGGGTCCCCTACAGCGCTGCAGCCACTGTCTCTGTCCTGGAGCGCGCCGCCAGAATCCCTGACAGCGGGCCCAGCCCAGTCGAGTGCCGTACGCGGGGAACAAAAGACTGCCCGCCGCCACTGCCGTCGACTGGCCATCCTATTCCTCTTCGATACTTCACACTCCCTCGACTTTCGGTGCTCCGACAAGCAGACACGTCTGCATTCGCAGGCTGAGCTCGAGTATTCGCAATGCCGCCGACGAAACGACGGTTGTCCCTAGACACGGCCGAGGCTACTGCGTCAGCCAAGCGACACCGAGCGCGCAACACGTCCAGCACGACCACGACGCCGACATACCCGTGCAAGGACTTTATTTCCCAAGTCTCTGACGAGGTCCTTGTCCGAATCCTCTCCTACATGAACGAGAGTTCTCTTCTCGACGTAGGACTCGTCTCCAAGCGCTTCCACGCCATCGCCTCAGACTCCCAGCTCTGGCGCCCACACTACTATCGCCGCTTCGTGCTTCCTCGCGCCCATCGCATACCGGGGTTCAAAAAGGCGCGGAGCTCCTCGAGCCTACACTCCCTATCCAAGGGCAGCGCGTCCGGGGCCGATGGTGCTGACGGAACCTTGGCCTGGAGAAAGCCGGCGTCGACCAAGCGCTGGAACGCTGGCCAGGAGCAGGTCGTGGACTGGGTCGACTGGAAGAAGCAGTACCGCCTGCGCCATAATTGGGCGCGAGGGCGCTGCGCCGTCGAACAAGTCGACGTGCACAACTCCAAGGAACAGTCGGCCGTAGCTGCGCCGCCGGAGTGGCAGACGCTCATCAAGGTTGTCGAGGGCATCGCCGTCACTGCAGACTCGGTGTCAGGCTTGCGCGCTTGGGACCTGCGCACGAGACAACCCATTGCACAGGCGTCGCTGCATTTCGATCGCGCGACCCGGTTACGACCAAGCTGTCTGGCCGTTGATGACACTCGCCTGGGCCGCGGCCAGGTAGATGTCGCTGTTGGATTCGAAGAGGGCACTTCTGGAATTTGGCGCCTAGATGCCCATCGAAACACTCTACGGCTACTCGTCCGTCAAAGGAAGAGCTTCCTTGGTGGTCTTCTCGCTATTGCCTATGGGTATCCATACTTGTTAACGGCCACGCAACTTGGCTTCATCGCACTGTATACATTTAATAATCCATCCACCGCCGACAATGTCTCCGACGCTGGTGACGATACCGACAACGAAGTTGCACGGGAAGCCTACACCCAATCACCAGACGATGCAGACGACGAACATGTCACACTACCAGCTCCATATCTCCTCACATCGCTCAAATCACATAGCACTCAAGGACCACTCGCGCTATCCTTGCGGAGGAATGCGGCGTCCGTCGTCGCATCAATAGCGTACACATTCAACACTGTTGGCGGATGGTCCATCGGAATCCAGGACCTCGATATCTCCCCCTCAGGTGCAGTAACTTCGCGCGTAGCGTCGTCACTACCTACACAAATACGATCTGGCCACTCATCGCCTTCCTCTTCTCCCATACAACCAAATGCATATCGCTTCGGCAATTCCGATGAGCCCGGACCTACCAAGCTACGATACAGCCACCCATATCTACTCGCTACACTACCGGACAATACGCTGGTTCTCCACCTATGCACATCAACCACCACATCCCTGATCATCTCGTCTGGCATCCGTCTATGGGGTCACACGTCGGGCATATCTGATGCGGAGATAACACCACGCGGTAAGGCAGTCAGCGTGAGCACGCGGGGCGATGAAATACGCCTCTGGGAGCTCGAGGGTCGCCCTAGCTCCCACAGCGTCGCAGTCAGGCCACGACTGCAGGAAGCCGAGGACCGTCTGTCAACGGCTGACAGGCGGGAGGGAAGCGCGCCGCGGACGCCGACCAAGTTGGACCTGGATGACGGACGGCGCAACCTGGTGGGCTTCGACGACGAAGTGGTGCTGGTGCTCAAGGAGGCGAGCAACGGGAGGGACAGCCTCATGCTTTACGACTTTAGATAGACGAATAACCTTTGAGTTACATAGTAGAGATACCCGCATGTTGTGCACTGCCGTACATGCAAGAGAAACAAAGCAATACACACGAATACATGGAGAAGCAACGCTAAAGGGTCGTCAAAAAATCGTGCAACAATGTGTCAGCCATCGGAAAATGTCTCTGACACCACAAGCGCTTATCCGTTCATTTTGGCGCGTGTGGAACGGTGAACGAGAAGATGGGCCACCTTTGGGATATAAAGACTCGTCTCACTCCCTTTGTGCCCTTGCTTTACTACGTTGTTTCAGTGAAACTAACTTGCGGTCTCATCTTTGCACGATCTGTCGCTCACATAACTCTGCCGCTCACTTAACAGCACCCATCCGGCAAACCAACCCGTACGACACCCACGACAACCACGACAACCATGGACGACCCGGAAATACGGAGCAGATACAGAGAGACTGCCGAGGCACTCAACAGAATCTGGATCGACGACATCTCGAACATTGCCGGTTTCTTGGATTGCGATGATCTCAAAAACCTAAGCCGTCACTTGGGGCGAATGCAGTGGGAGCTGGGCGGCGAGATTGGCCTGCAGATGCTCGTCAACTGCCTCGAGCCTACGCTGCGAACCTTGGCAACCGCGGACCACGATATGGTGCGCTTTCGGGCCAACTTGAACGCCATATTCCCTCCGGTGTCGACACCGCCGGAAGGCAGCCTGAACTTCCGTCGACGATGCTATTCGCTGCGGTGCGCCTCCCCTTTAACCGTGCTAGTGTGGTCACTTGCGTTGGAGCTGCAAGAATGGAGAGAGCTTCCTAGCCTCGCATTTGATTGCCTTTTGTACAGGGCAGCGGGATTGTGGTCTACTGGTAACCTACCGGAAACCGTCATGAGAGCGGCGGCGCTGCACAGGGGTAGAACAGACTACGACTCTACCGAGTTTTTTGAATGTGAGATTTCTTTTTATATTTCGTTGTTGCAAGCCCTGTACGAGACTATACTAATATGATCTCAGTTGTCGAGGCGTGGGAGGCGGCTCATCGGGGGGAACGGCGGCTCGGAACCGGCGCCGGCGTGAGGTTCGCTGATCCAGAGGGCGAGGTGGGCGACGAGGCACCCGATGAGCGAGAGACGCTTCGTCGGGGAAGACCTTGGGGAGCAGCCGGTCCCCGCACAAGGCCTGTTGATCCAGAGGACGAGGCAGGCTATCCGTGGGAGACGGTTTTTCGGGGAGGTCGGGGAGGACGGCGGGGAGGAGCCGGTGCCGGCGCGAGGCCTGCTGGCCGAGACGGTGAGGCAGGCGACGACGCGGGCGACGATGGGGGGGCGGACGATCGGGGAGGACGCGGGCGAGGATCTGGAGCCCGCGGCAGTTTATCCGGAGGTCGCGTCAGGTTTACTGACACTACGCATACGGCGGGCGATGCGTGGGACACGCTCCGTCGCTGGGGACGGCGATGAGGAACCGGAGCCCGTTGCTGCTCACGATGGCTGGGAAGGGGCGGGCGCGCTCCGAGTCGAGTCTACTTTTGAAACGAATGTGCCGAGCAAGTTCAACATTATCTGCTGGTAGATATTGCTTTTTGGTAGCGTAGTGTTGATCAAAATTGTTGTCACTGCGCATGTGTTTCGTTGAGCGAGCGCTTCGGTGGAGCGGGCGGCTATAACATTACAGGATGTAGGTGAAGATTTAAAAAATATATACAGATGTATCGTGATAGTATTGAGTAAATGGAAAGATAGAGCTTGACTTCGATATGATCAACGCGCAGTGCTGTCCGTACATCTCGACGCAATCAACGGTTCAATAAACTAGTGTTAAATTGCACGTCAAAGGACCCGACTTTCAGCGCGCGCACGCTGTTTGTGACTTGTGGGAAGACGACGCAAACCGAAATCTTCTGAGAGGACTTTTGAGAGGACACGAGGAATGAAACGGTCGAGGTTATGGAATGATGGAGGAACAACGTGCATTACTGAGGTGCGACAGCTGTGTTGGGACTCTATTTTTAGGCACTGACCTGGACGAGCAAGAACGCGCGTTCTTTGCGTATTACACAGCTCAACTTTGTTCAGTGCCATAGGCAGCCGCTGAGTGAAACGGAAATGATTTGTGCGGCGACCGACAGGCCGGCGGCTGCATTGTGCGACGGCAGGCGACGACGACCCTCGCGAGTTTAGCAACACACATTACGGTCTGCATGTATATGACACCGCAAGTACACAGCAGAGCGCATAATCCTGTGCAAAGACAACTCGAGCCCAATATTTATGCCCCTTTTGTATCACGATGACCTTTGTGAGGTATTTTCTGCCAAGTTTGCGGTACGACCAACGCCGCCGCCGAGCATTTCTTGGCCGAGGTCCGCGTTCTCGCTCAGTTGAGCCACACTCAGCTACCTGTGTAATTGAGCAGAGAATTCTCATATTTGCTGCGAGTTTGCAGTAGTTACCGACATTCTGCGTTTGCCTTACAAAAGATGCTACCCTTGTTCACGTGGATTTGCAGATGAAAAACAATTCCCAGAGCGAGCCAACGCCAAAACTCTCACTCTCTCAACTTTAGGCTGCATGGTTATTTGTAGTAGTCTAAAAAGTGGCTGGAACCAACTTCGTAGCGTGTGATGTTCAGCCAAGCATTGGGAAAACGAGCCAAATAGCCGCAGCACGAGCTGAAAAGTGATAATTGAGAAAAGAACGGCAGTGGAAAGTAGGAAAAGAAATGATATTAATTGAGTGACAGTAAAATGCACAGAAAAGAATATCAAGAAACCACCGCAACCCTTCCACGAAGATATTCTCATAACTGACGACTACCCATAAGACTACAGCCTTTGCGGCTGCTGGCAGCTAACTCCTCCTTCCTAAAGAACGAAATATATCAAACTAATCGATGATAATGTTAGAAATTACGCTTTCAGAGCAGAGAACGAGCGAGGAGCACTGAAAGTTACGCTTCAGGGCGCTGGCAGTGGACGTTTTAACATAAAATTACAAGAGAGCTTTGGTATAAGCGAATAGAGAGATGTGAACATATGATCAATCTCTTAATCCGCCAGGTTACTGGCTGGTAAGTGTTTCTGGTAAACGCAATCGCGCTGCGAGGATGTGACAGGGGCTTATCAGGTGGACGCGCGCGATGTCTTGAACCCTCGAAGCAGTATCTTGACCGTTGCGAACCACATCCCTTGGCCCTTGGACTTCGATGAAATTCTCTACCAGTGCTACAGATGGAGAAGATAATGGAATGTGACGAGCTGCTCATTCGTCACATGTACGATTTGACTTTCTGATCATCAAGGCCGAGCTGTCGCCGCCATGCCCTGACCTTTACCAAGCATTTGAAACATCTTTGCGCTTTACGCCTGTCAAAGTCTACCAGCTTAGTTCTAAACGCTTTGTGAAGCGCATGACTCTTAGACCAGGACCTATGGCGCGAATGGCCAAACCATCTAAAAGCTGTTGGATGTACTTGTGTACGTCATGTTCCAAGCTCATTCATGGGCACCGAATTGGCCAATGCAGACAATGGTCAGATACCACGGTGCGTTTGTGATTTGAACACGGGGGCAAATGGTCCAGGGATGTCGGCCATCTCTGCAAAAAACTAGACTGGAATGTGATGCGTCAAGGCGCATCAATGCCATCACAGTAATACAATCACTTCAATTCTGTATTCGCCCCGAGAAGCGAGAGCAGAACTTCTGTGTTTCTTTTACTCTCTGTATCATTGAAGTGTACACGTTTGGTCTTTACTTTTGATTTATAAAAAGGGGAAAGCTTCCCAACCCTGGATACTGCAGAATCAATTTCGTCAATCGCATGTCATAGCAGGAAAGCAACTTCGTTATCAATACCCAAATTCGCTCCATCTGTTGGAGCCTTTCAAAAATGCCCCAATTAATTCTCCAGGCTCTCACATCCAGAACTTGAGTGGCCGACCTTGATACTTCCAGAATCAGTGGTACAGGCAATTCCACTTCAAACTCCGAATACCCACAATTCGAGCATTGGTATCATTGGAAGGACTTCACTTACAAGATAATCTGTAACATTTTCAAAGATCAACTTGCGCTGGAATACAAGGGTAGCCCTGAGCCGGCACCGGTACCCATGGACTTGGTCATGTTCTGCGAACCAACAATCGAGCGCGCACTCTTGAGGTTCCCAATAGCAACGGTGAATTATGCGCTGGCAACAACTACAAACGCTCCGCATCTCTCCCACGGACTTCGTGTTACTCTTGGCAGAAGGAAGGAAGGAAAACCGGACTGGTCTTTGATCTGCGGCCCGGCCAATGAGCTCCCTACTAAGCCGGCCAATTTGCTCCCTGGAGACACAAAGGTATACCACAAGTGGACCCCGGAGCATATCCAGTCTTCGCACGATGAGTGGAAAAAACCGATAAGTCAAGTTGCTGGATATATGACCGAGCACAAAGTTCGGTATGGCTTCATCGTGACCGACGTCCATGCTGTTGTTCTCAGACTCGTTTGTATCGATGCTGAGAAGGCTCTTATCACAACTCGAATTCTGAGAGATCTCTCTGATCGAAGCTACGAGCAGCAGTTGGAGAATAACAATGCCTTTAGGACATTGCGCTCTGCGTCTTCGTCTTCTGCGCCATCAGGAAAGCAAGGGCAGCGCGTTCGCCGGCTCTCCCAGGAAGACTACGAAGATGACGACCCAAGAGCATGGGAATACAGTCTAGAATTTGCATCATTCCCCTGGGATGCAGAGGAAAACCAAATGTCTGGAAAACTGGCGCTTTGGGCACTGGCGATGATGGCCACCTATGGTGACAGTTCGCTGAAGCGATGTTATCCAGGCTTGGACACGTGGCGGGAAGAACCGGACGGCTTTGTCCATAACACCTCCGGTGCAAAAAAAAGTAGACGAGACAAAAGCTTTGTGATTGAAGAACTCAACGATAAGCCTCACCGTTTCGGAAAGATGGAATCTTATCGCCGCCCGAGGCAAACTGTGCCCGCTACACCTCCGCAGTTTGCCAGCTCTTCCAATACTGATTGAGCTGCTGTGAACACGACGAGCTACTTAGGTATTGCTAGAAAGCGGAGTGGAAGGCGGATCAAAGAAATGCGACGCTTGTGGGGAGAGAAAGGAAAAAGAATATCTGGGGCGGCATGCGGCCTCACAACCCTGCAGGTAAAAGTCGATGGGGTTTCTCCTAGCTACCAACCCCCAGGATAGAGGTCTAAAGAGTGTCCTGGCATGATAGTAGTAGTTTCTTTGAGAATCATGCAAGTACCGCTATAACGTTACATTCATTATGCTGTAGCTGCTGTAAACTGTCTACGTTCCTCGTCTTTCATTATGTGAGCGACTCCTGGAGTGCTTTGCGTCCATGCCTTGGAGCTTGGTAAAGTCTTTCATTTTCCACGCGTAGCATTGTTTTCGTCGCTTCTGTAGGGTTTGCTTCCATATTACTTGCTGACAAGTGCAAACGAAAGTAATTTATCACACTTGTACAAGCATTGCACCCCTGTTACCGATCGCCTTTCGGTCGTATCCAAAAATACAGTTACTTAAAAGGTAGCGCTTGAGCGGACGTACGCATCCATCCATCACTACCTAGTTATTGTGCTACTGTGATAAGAGCCTGGCCTGATGTAACCGGCAGTCATCAGCGCCTCGCCTACATTGTCGCACCAAGCCCACCCCCAAAACAGCGCGCCTCTGCAAAAGTTCCAGCGCTCAGACTGCTCAGCTTTTGTGATATTGACTTGCTGGTCGCTTGCTCCGCGTAATCGACTGTCTGCACGTGACTCCCCTCTCGCATATTGACAGGGCCGCCCAGTGACGTGCGTAAAGTCTGTTTAGAAGCAGCCACGCTGATCGACAATATGGTCGCCCACGAATCGGAAAGCGACGAATCGATACAAGACGACGAGAAGCCAAATGTATGCCCCATATGGGAGAGACAGATGAGCCAAATGCGACGACCCTTTCTCGACGAGACGCTGATGACGGCCAGCGATCCACCGAGCTGCCGTGGCCAAGACTTCGAGACTCCTCGCCTACGCAAATTTCCGGGGGAATTTAGCGATTTAGTTTCCGTCGATTGCATCATAACGGAAAACGATTTACAGGCTGGTATGATGGATGGAGGCATCGACGGCTATAACTGGAAGGCTGCCTTCAATGGGAATGAAGGCCCGTTTGTAATGAAACTGGTAAGTCTCAGAATGCTGGGAAGACGGGATGGAATGAATTGGGGATCTAAACTCATGATTTAGTTCTGGGAACAAGAGCCCGAGCCCCCTGATTATTTCGCTGCCCAGCGCGAGTGCCAGAATGCCGCCGTGTTGCAACAGATGCAGGAAGCATTGTCACCTCAAAATGCGTCGCGCGGACCAATATTGATCTTCCCGGGGCCAAGAAACCAGGCAGAGTCACGTTACAACTATTTTGCTTTCTGCGACGAACAACGCGAGGCTCAGAAAAAGTATCCCGAGAAAGAGCCGTTTTGGCAAGAGGTGACTGCGATGCCTAGGTTCAGGCAATGCTACGGCTGGCTGACAGTCAGGGGCGAGGACCTCACCTCCAGGATTCCTCGCAGCTTGTTGCCTTGGCACATTAGGATCGGCAAGACAGACCGAATACTGACTCATGATGGCGTATATACTGCTATTATATACGAATTCATTGAAGCCGGAGACAACGTCGCGGAGACCGTCCAGGAAAGCATTGACTTTCTCGAGGGAGCCGGATTCTCCCGTACACTATCCCCAAGATCAGTCAATTGGACGAACTCAATTCTCCTCGACATGTCCGATTTTGTTCATGCGTGGGGCTACGGCTGGCGGTATGAAAGTAAGCTCGACGCCGTGGAGCTGCTCCGACACTAGAAGCTATATAAAATGCGTTCGATGCTGTACCTTCTGCCGATGAATCCCTCGAGTTTCTCTGCACTGTTATCTGGAAGGGCAAGGTTGGTGGTTGAGCGTCGCAGACAGACACGAAGAACGCAAACGGAAATATGTGCTAAAAACCAGATAAAACCAAACACTACACTGCAGTGTTCTGAACCCTTGCGACTTTCCTGTGTGCCCTACTGACCGACCGAGGCGGATACACGTGCCGTTAGAGACATGTAAATGTGAAATGTCGTCGATCGCGTTCAGGCTGCGTCTGGCGCCAGGACCAACCTTGATCATGGCGACTCGAAAAGGGCACTTTGTGAGCTTCCCTTTCTCGCCTAGGATGGTGCCACTCTCAGATGGATCAGATGTCTCTTGATGACGGCGTCATGCTGACCACTTACGCAGTCTCTAGTAAGTGTGACGGCGAGCACTTTCGGCACCGGAACAGGTGGGCTTCCGAAGGCAATAAATGTATTGATTCCTTAAAACATAGAATGTAATATATTTGGTCATACGCTTGTTTAAACAGCTTAGAGCGATTTATTAGAGCTGCCCCTCCAAACCTTTCTGCCGATGACGACGAAGTGGCACATATTCCTCTACAGAAAGACGCGCCTCCGGCACTTTGATGCAGCAAGTTGTAATAGTATTGTGCTCTTGTAGCCAAATAGTTGGACTGTACAGGTGCCCCTGTTGCTGCCTAGCTGTATCACGTCTATGTTTGAGTTTCTTGACGCTTTTGTACGCTGACGTGGCGGTGTGCTGGCGTGACGAATCCCTTGCCTTCTGTCAAACCACCACACTATTCGCAGCGACACTTCGAGAACAGAGAAAACAAAAAAGCAGCGGCAGAACGGAAATAGAGATCATGTTTTTTTTTCTTGATCCAGCTTTATGTCTTATTTGTGTCTCTACCGGGCGAGGCACACATCTGCGACGCGGAGGGAGCACAAGCACAAAGCGTTGTTGGTCGCCGCCAACAGTTGCTTTCACGAAAAACATCAGCCACAATCATGAAGAATAAGGAGAATAATGAAGAATAAGGAGATCAAGCACCAGAACCTGTCCGAACATATTGTGCGCAAGCGGTCTGGGTGTATGGAGTGTATGGAGAAAGCCTTCCAAACACACGACGAACGCCAGCGAATATCGATGCCACGGCCTTTTCTGGACAACATACTCATGGTCAGTGAGAATCCGCCCGGCTGTCCTGCTCAAGACTTCAAGTGAGCCTGTTTTCTGTAAGTGCTCTTTTCAATTTTGGGATTTGGTTTTTGTTGGTCGCGTCACATCCAACGCGGATGAGTCCACTGGGGATTTTGAGGTAGGAGTAGATGGTTACAACTGGCGGGCCGGTTCCAAAGACGCAGAGAAAGGTCCGTTCGAGATGATTATGGTGAGCAACCCACGATCGCAAATATAGTGATCGATGTGACTGAGAACAATGCGGCTGCCGATACTTTGGGGAATGCGAGCCGCCGGAGCCAGCGCACTATTCTAGTACTCAACCCGAGTGTCAGACAGCGTCTTTCGGCATATAAAAGAAGCAATCTGGACAAAAGATGTCTTTGATCGCGACGCTACGTACACCGCCATCATATACGAATTCAGCGAAGACTGGGTGAGCCTCGTGGCAACGATGCAGCAGACATTGGCTTTCTTTCAGCAGATAAAGTTGATAAGTTTTTACAGACCTAGCAGTGATTAAAGTACACCATACCCAAAAAATTAAAGATATCTCTACGTAGCTTAAAGAGGCTCAGTAACTATCTAACTCAGTTGCATGCTCTCAAAGGTGTGGTTGTTACGAGATTGCTAGAAAGTAGTAGTAATCCACTCAGCCCTTGCGCGCAGTCGACCGCCCTGTCAATCATCTTTTTTAACTCCGTCCCGGCGTGTCCCTACCACTATGAGATTATTAGCATTGGACCTTTTGCCACCAGAATGGAAACGGTACTCACTTTGTAGCCAGTCCATAAAGGTCAAGTTTCCTTGCAGGGGATACTTGGCGCCGAGACGGGACAGGCTGGTGTATATGTCGCCGGGAAAGTTGTCGAGTGCGGCGTGTTCCTTGATGCTATTAAAAAACGTCTTGAACAGCCATTCTGGCATTTTCGTCCAGGAACTCGCGTGAAAATACAGCGACCAGGCGACAAGGGCGGCGGGGTGAGCATCTCGCAGTTCTTGACACATCTGCGGCGCATGGTTCCTGCTCCCGGTCGGGCCGGCAGGCTGTTCCGGCAGCTCGCCGTTGAAGACGAATATGACGGTCAGGTTCTCTGCCAGGACCGCCTCGGCCACGTCAAAGTTGTGGATGCGCCCGAGCTCTGGCACGAAGCCCTCGGCGTACAGATCCTGCATGGGCTCGAGCGTGGTGCCGTCCCGCGAGACGGCCTCGGCGAGGAGCTCCGACTGGGCCTCATTGACAGGGATCGCCAGATCGTTGAGGGTTCGCCACACGTCAAACACTTGCTCGCGTGGAAACTGCAGCGAACCTCGGAGGACAGGACGGAGCTTCTCAAACTCACTGCCGAGGAAATCAATTTCTTTAAGAAGCAATTGGTACGCCATATTGGTAGCTGGGTCCATTGCGGCAGGAGGATTCCTATTTTCTGGGTTAGAAAGCTTGAGGCTGCGTCGGCTACTTGGTGAAGAGTCGAAGGAATGGCTGTGATGTATGCTGATACCAGGCAGGCAAACTTGTTCAAGAACAGAGCTAATTTGTCACTTGCACCTGGATACGTGGAGTTTATATAGATTTCATACCGTAGTCGCTTGTGTTACTGAATAAACGAATTTCTGTTGGGCAGCAGTGCATCATTGAGTCAAGGGTTCACAAGCGAACGATTCGTCGCTATACAAGCGTCTAAAGACTCCTGGGCTGTTCAGTGTGCGGCCTGTCTAACATGCAAGGTCTTTTTTTCGTATTTTGGCTTGTCACACCACAGGAAGCAGGGCTATAGACGGCATGCGCTTCTTTATATCCGGCGGGGTGCACTCGCCACATCGCACCCGTTTCATTACACCCGCTTGATACCATCGTCACAACTGCAGACCGCTCTCTGTGTCGCAGACGCACCCGCCTACTCATCCGATAGATGATTGGTTCTTGTCTCAGCTTTTTCTCTTCTTGGATTCTTTTGCAGCCTTCCACATACATACTGAACCGAAGTGTAGCCCAGCCCCAGAGGCTTTGGACTCCATTCTTGGAATCTGTCCAGCTAAGCTCTTCAATCAAAGCATCCGGATCTTGGAAAACAAAGCTTAGTGGTCATAAAAAACTGTGATGCCTACTCTGAGCCAATATCTGCCTGCGTCTTCTTCTTCCTCCGTCTTCTTCTTCCTCCGTCTTCTTCTTCCTCCGTCTTCTTCTTCCTCCGTCTTCTTCTTCCTCCGTCTTCTTCTTCCTCCGTCTTCAGTCGATCCGACATGAGCTTGACGTAAGGCACACCCTCGTCCTTTTCGCCAGTCAGGTGGGGGGTGGGGACCCAGGGATCCCTGGGGAGAGAAATAATGCTGTCGATACTGTCTTGGTTGAGAGTTAGGCAGAGCATGAATCTCCTATTACGCTCACATGTCCCCTCCACGCGCCAGTGATTCTGCGTGATCCAAACATCAAATTGCTCCCGGGTCTCATCTTCGGTCAGCCCAGCGAGGACCCGCTCATCTTGCACCAGCTCGCAGTAATATCAGCTCTGAAGCTCCTCGTTTGCGTCAACATCGAGCTGATGTCTGGGCTGTGTTGCAAAATACTCAGCGTAGGCGGCCGGACGCACCAGGGCTTGCGCGACCCTCTCGTTGGATCCTGGTTCGTAGACGGTGTGGGAGACGGTGTAACCCCGGCAGTAGCCATGATAGTGGCTACCGTCGTGTCTCGCGAGGTTATGCAGTGCGACGATTACCTTGCTTGTGGACGCAGCACGTCCGTCGATGAATCGGACTAGTCTGCCAGTTGCTGCCTTGATTGCCACGAACTGCGCCATGTCAATAGGTGTGTGTCGCGACATAACTTTCCTTACTTCCGTTGTGGGATAATGGAGTGAACAGTCGCAGTAGAGTAAAAGACGTTGGACATCGGTACCAATTCAGCTTTGCCCGGAGGTGGGTGCTCTCCTCCCAAGTTCGGACTACGCAGCTAGATGCCCAGATACCGAAACTGCCGAATCTTGCACAAAAGCACGATATTCTGAATAGATTCCTGCGGCATACCAGAGACTTGGTCTACTTGTGATTTCTATTTGCGTCAAACTACGCTGAGGTACCTGTAGCCACAGGACTATGTTCCCAATTGAGCTTATCTCCAACACAAGGCCTTCAGTGGAAACAGATGGGCACTCTCTATCGGTCCGCATCGATTTGTGGTTCAATGAAGATAGATTGACTAGCATCTATCTTAACATGACTTTAAAACAGTAGCCCCTAGGTGAAAATCAGCAAAGTGGTCGAGAAAATGATGATGGTACTTACACATGAAGAAACTTATAAAATGATGGCTTTCGCTGAGAGGGGCGTCATGGGCCAGACCGGTCAGTATGATGCATATTTGATTCGATAGTCTCTTGACAGAGATTTCCTTCTTGATACGCTCAAGCAGGGCGATGAAGAGCGCCGACTCCATTTTCGGCCATTCTTCCACGGGAAAAGTAGCCGACCAAGCCATCACTGTCGCAGGGCTAGAATCTCGCAACTCTTCACACAACTTGACACGGCGCCGGAGCTCTGCATCTGTACACTGCCGCTGGTCCTCTGGCAGCTTGCTCTTGAAGATGGCTAGCATATTGTCCCGCAGGACCGACTGCTCCAGGCTGCCGGCCGATATGTGTCTCACGGCCGGCTTGACTCGGTCCTGCAGAAGCTCGTCTGCTTGAATGTAGAGAACTCTGAGTTCTTCTCCATTCGGTGTGGTGGATTGAAGCCGCGACAGGCAATCTCCTGCTTTATGCTCCAACTCGCGGATGCTCGAGAGTAGTTGCCCCAGCTGGCCCTCGTTATATGTTCGTCTTGCGCCCTCAAGGGCAGTAGACAAGTAGTCGAATTGGACGATAAGTTCGGCCACTTTGTTTCTTGCTTGCTTGAACGGCAACATCTCTACACGGGGTAGATTGTGGTTTGACGGGTGCGCAAGCTGAATTTGGCATGCAAAGAAGGAAACGTGTGAGAGTGAGCTCCATGAGGTCGAGAGTCAAAGGAGCATTATCCAGTGTTGTACTGGGGCAACAAATGGTGTGCGTTTCGAGAATGGGAAGCAAGCATGAACAGTCGATGCTGCATTGGCGCCTTGTTCACACTCCGGCTAGCCTTGCACGACGAGGTACTGCCCTGAATCTTTGAATCGCAAATACACAAGCTTCCATGTGATACAGAGAGCCGGCAGCTGTTTGTACGTTGGTCTATCGCCAGACCTCGAATCATTCTAAAAGTAGCCCAGCTTTTTCGGGGCGGCCCGGAAGTTACACCCGTCCATCGCACCATCACCATATTGGTGTAAGGTGCCTCTAGCCTCGCAAAAAGACGATTTCAGCACCAAAAAAAAAGTAGCATCATGCTTTGCCTACTACCAACACGTTCCATTACTTTCCACTCGCTCGTCATGGCCTGCAACGTTAACCTACGTTTCTTCAGCCTTTTACAGTACTAGCTTTACTGCAGCGATACTGTGCGGAGGTAGAACCAAGTGTCCAGGCACGGAGCAATCACATTCTAACCCGTCGCTAGTGAAGCGGGAAATAATTAAGAAACAAATGACAAATGGTTGCCGGCGGATAGCATCGAACATGGATGTCAAAGATTGTTCGATTCGGTCGGTTGATCGGCGCGGCGCTGCACTATATCGATCTCGGCGCCAGCGCCAGCGCCATCGTTCAAACTCTATCCTCGCAACGCCATATTCCTCAGCCCGCGGCGATGATTGCAGACGCTGGCAATATCGCGTTCAATATCTGTGCATTCCTGTCCACTCTATTTGCTTTAGAGTATGGCGCCGACACTTTTGTCAAGCACACGGCCATTGTCGCGACGCGCATTGGCATTTCGCCCGTGCTAGTTGCGCTCTTTACCGCCGGCGCCGAGTGGGAAGAGGTACGCAGCGGCGTCTCAACACTCACTTTACGCGGCTTGACCAGAACTCACCATTAGACTATAGCTCACAGTCGTGCTCGGGGCTTTGGCCCAGAAGCGCGCCTCTCTCGCCCTCGGCAACGTCGTGGGCTCGGCCATTTCCAACATCCTGGGCGCCTTTTCGCTAGGCCTCCTCTTCTACGAGCGCGGTCGCACCATTGCATTTGACCGCAGCGCGCGGATCTATTCGCTCCTGCTACTTGCGCTGACAACGGCCGTCGTGCCGATAATATACTACCCCAGGCCGATTGTCTGGCTCACCTCTGGGTCTATTTTAATCACTACGTTTTGCATCTACTTTGGCGTCGCGACCGCCGCCATTGTGCAGGGCGTGCTGACGGCACCGGACTCGGACAGCGACTCGGAGTCTTCATGCGACAGTGAAGCCGATGACGAGGACACTGCTAGTAGCACCACTGGTCTACTGTCTGGTCAGCAGAATGCGACGTTGACTCGCCGTCACAGCCACAATCTGATTTATCACACGGCTTACCTCCTCTTCGGCTTCTTTGCCATCTCTCTCGCTGGTTATGTCATCTCAAGAGCGGCCATCAACATTGTCGATGCATTCGAAATTAGTGACGTTCTTTTCAGCGTCATATTCATTGCCCTTGCTACTACCCTGCCGGAAAAGTTCATCGCCGTCATCAGTGCGCATCTCGGGCAGCCTGGGATTCTCGTCGCCAACTGCGCCGGCAGCAACATCTTTCTTCTGTCCCTGTGTTGCGGTATTATCATGACGGCAACCAAAGGCGACTTGGATAGGGGCAGAATCGAGTTGTTTGAAATCGCAGTTCTTTGGGTGTCGACTGCGGCATTCACAATGACGGTCTGGTTTGGTGCGCGGTTCGCTCGCTGGATTGGCGCTGCCATGTTAGTGGCCTACGTCGCGTTTATCGTCTTGGAGTTCACCGTCGTGCATAGAAATGATTAAGTTGGATACCCGAGATCAAATCAAATTGAATAGCATCAGTTCTGACTATAACGCTTCTGACTATAGTTACTACACCATTCAGTCAAATACTTCCAAGGCGTAGCAGTAGCAATGTCGTATGAGCCCGCCGTGACAGCGCTTGATCCACCGTCACGACCGGTATACCGAAGATTTGGTTGCAGCTCAAGGCATAGAGTCACCAATAAGCTTGTCAAAGTTCTTGGTGCCAAATGGAAAATCAGCCTCGCCAAAGCTGTGCCCATCGACCGCCTTCCACGCGACGTCTGGGATGCTTTCGTATGCGAGAATTGGCTGGTCGCCGCCCTTTTTGCCCGTGACGCCGAGGTGGTGGTGGGTGACAATCTCATTCTCGTACGCGATGAGCGGGCGGTCGCCGTCCCAGGACATGGCCTTGTCGCCAGGCGCGTACTTTTTGTAGCCGCCGTGGGCCGAGATGGCGATGCCGAGGTACTTGTGGTCCTTGTTCTCGCCGTCGAACCACAGCACAATGTTTTCCCAGTCGTGGCGATGGCCGACGCCGGGCGAGGTCACGTCCTTGGGGAAGTACCACGAGTACATGATGCCAAACTTGCCGTCCTTGACGGTGCCGCGGGCGTACACCTGGCCCTTGCCAAAGTCGCACTCGTTCGAGGGCCCGCCGTCGCCCTTGTCGAGACCGTCACTTGGGGACTTATCAGTAGACTGTGGTGAAAGTTGGGCCGAGGTTTGGATGCTTACTTGATGTTGCCGTCCTTGTCAAAGGCGGGGAAGGGGATGCAGCCGTCGTGGACCTCTAGAAACGGATGGTAGCGCTTGTAGAGCTCGCCTCGCAGACCGCTGGGGACGGTCTCGGGGAACTCGACCACCTTGTCGTGGGCGAGACGGGTCTTGAGGGCGGCGCCAGAGGCAACAGAGACAATGGCCGTGATGCCAGCAGCGAGCTTAGTAAAGTTGACCATGTTGAAAGATTTATAAATGTTGACTGGAGTTGAAGTTGACTGAATTGTGTTTCTGTAGATGCTTTGTAGATGTGTGTTGGAGTGTACCAAAATTCGAATGAACTTGCGAAGAGTCTTGTCCCTTTATACATTTTGCTGTCTACGCAAATCCTATGCGCTGTGGGCTTGAATTGAATTACATCATTATGTCAATCTTTACTCGGACCAAGTCGCTCTGAATCAGAAAGCCATCTGTCCATCGCCCAGCTGAGTCTTTTGCTCTGCATTGACACCCCATCATGGATAAAATGAGGCTATACTGGGAACATTGACGCAGTAAGATTCGCTTTAGATGGAGATCTGCATCGAAGTCTTCCATGGGCTCATAGTGATGCTGGCCTTCACCGACAGGCCGGCGCGGTTCAGCGGCCAATACTGAACCAAATGAACAGGCTACTCCGCCCTTGTCGCGTGCCTCGAAATCGCTTCACCCAGGTCGCATGGGTGATTACTCCTTGCACTGTAGCACAAGCATAAATCTCTCTTTCGAAGAAGAAATGGCTCGATGACCGCCGGAAACAAGCGTGAGCGCCATGTCGATCTAGCGCTAGCAAGCCTCGCACTGCGACAGCCAGTAACAGCTCGAGGAGCATCAACATACCCCCAGAAGGGGAAACATGCCTCATGATGAGCTTGACTAGGCAGAGGGACCAGATTGCAGAATAACGCGGCAAAGTGTATATGATTCAGGAACTGGATAAACTACGTAGCGATCTCCACCGGACATGGCATGGCGGGCTGAATTGAGCACATTCTTTTCAGCGGACGATCGCATGCAGGCTGAGGCTGTGATTATTTCGTCTCAGCCTGCCGCAGGTCAGCAACACAGTCTTTTTGCAGGCACGATGCGCGTCTCAAATGCAGCATTTTCTTTTTTCGTCTTCTTCCTCCGTTTTCCGTGATACCTGATGACAAGTACCTTTCGGCCTGGCCTAGCTTCAACCGCTTCTAGATGCGCCGACTGCCAGTCAGTACCTTGGTACGCTAAAGCTCAACCGCTAATTGAACGGACTCGACTCTTTGCATTGGATTATCCGCAGCAAAGTCGATGACAAAACAAAAAAACTGATTCTGATATAGCAACTGCACTAGAAAATGTGTGCCCCCCTTTGTTTGCCTTGTCCCCAGTCGACCGTTGCTGTCCCACGACCACGTCCCCTGTAACATCTTTCAATTTTCTCACGCAGGTGGTGACTTTAGCACAGATCGCCGATGATCGCTTTACCAAAAGGAATCTTGATTCAAGGGGGCTGACTCGCGCAGAGGTGTCGATCAGGAATGAGCATAATCTTGCCTTATTGGAAAAGTGACGCAGCAACAGATTGCGCCTACTCAGCGCAGCTGGTACATCATCATAGATTATAAAATGTCAGACAAGGCTACATTTGCCATTTCAGCTTGTATGTCACGGGCTGTAAAAGAATAGATCGAACTTGAATTACTTCTCAACTTGCTTTTGAAGACTTTATGCAGTACGGTGAGCTGCATCATGCATATCGTAGTCGCCGAAAGCTGCCGCTGAGTCATGTCTTTTCGCCCGGAAACTGTGTCTAACTTGCCACTCGACACTCAATTGTAGAAACCCACACATTTCTAGCAATACGAGCTCATTTGCGAAACTTTAGGGCAGTACGAGCGAGCTGAGAATTATCGGGAGCCGTGTAAGTGGCGACATGCTGTCCTCGCGCGCCTCTGAAGCCATCACCGTTGCCACCAATTGCCCAATTGCGTCCAGGAAAAAATGTCAAGCATAATTATACTCAATAAGCTTTCTGATTCTGTCATTAGCGAGTTTCCATTTCTTTCTGTAGGTAATGACTTCTTCTTTCAGAAAGTCTCAACTGCACAGTGGGAAAAGAAATGTCCCGAGTGGCCTTGGCTTTATTAAACGGCAAAGCCTACCCAGTTTGCTGCCGAGTTTTTGTGTAAACAATCGTCCCTCTTTGACAAACTTTGGCAAAACATTTTCTCTCTCTTTTCTGTCCGCTCGACATTTTATCTTTGTGTCTGGACAAAGAAAGCCTACAGCCTGCAATTAGGGCCGCCTGGAACGGGCGTATCGCCTGTGCTACAGCCACGACCAACTAGTTGCAGCACAAGCGCCTGCCTACCCTGTTGTTGTCTATATTTTCAACTACCCGGAAGACCACGCCAATTAGACAATTCTTCTGCAGTCTCAACTCTTGTGAATGCTCAGCAACTTGCAATCGTACCTCTGCAAGAAGCCCGCTGACTGGTGTGCCAACTTGGCTTATAATCACTCCTTTGATAAAAGCGATTGCAGCCATGGCTTTCGCGCCATCACGGACTGGATTGCAAAAAAAGCAAGTCTAGACGGAGGCCCGTAATTTACATCGCCTAATTTGAAAATTGCAGAACGCCCATTAGTGGTGCTATTACTATAAGTACTGCTGCTAGTGTTGTTGCTGCTACTACTATTATTACTACTACTATTGCTACCACCACTATTACCACCGCTGTTGTTGCTACTACTATTATTCCTGCTGCTGTTGTTGCTACTGCTGTTGTTGCTACTACTGTTATTGCTAGCACTGCTGTTATTGCTGCTGTAAATGGACAACAAGGCAAAAACCATTCTGCAAATTTTAAATCGCGCGATGTATTACAGGCCTCGTCTAGACGGCGCAGCTGCACCACTGCATCTGTCACACACAGACCTTTGCTACGGTTATCTTTTACTCGGCACAAAGTCTGTTTGGCCCGCAACAAGCCTTTTTTGCAATAAAATCGCAATTTGACCCGGACTTTCATGCATTCTAGCACAGCCGGTAATACCACTTCGACAAAGCACGCCGTCCAACCCCCGAGTTTCTTCTTCCCGCAAACCACCAAACAGCAGCGTGGGACACCCGCCCCCCAACCAAGCCTGCTTCCCTCGCCCTCTCCCGAGAGGACGTGCAGCATCTACATCGGCACAAAGGAAACTTCTTGTCCAGCTGGCCCTCGAATGTCTCAGATAACGCCAGCCCCCTGCTATTGCGCACGCAGCTGTCAGATGACACACCACCACCGCCACCTCTGCTGATCCCGTTACCACCACTCGCTCGCTGCGCCGCAGCAGTCTCTACCAGTACTCTGCGCAACTAGTTGGCGGTTGGCAGATAGATTGAGCCACAGCCCGGGCAAAACGTGGGGTGTGGGTATCTTTCCCAAAAAAAAAAACCATCATCTGTCACTGTCACGACGTAGCATCCATTCACCGCCAACTTCTTGGTGGTGGTGGGCGTGGCGTTATTAGCCCCCCGCGTGCGCGCGGCGCCGCAGGCTCGGATTGCCTGATTGATTCCTAATGTGATTCCCGGCAATGAAACCACATTGCTTGCTGCCTTTTTTTTTTCCTTTTTCCTTTTCCTTTTTTTTAGCTTCTTACTAACTGAGGGAACCCTGGGGCACATCATCATCGCTCCCATGCCGCCTTGTCTTCCGATGAACTGCTGCACTGTGCGGGCCAACTAACAAAGTCCCTAGTCCCATGTCGTGCAGCCTGCAGATGATGGTCTGCCAGCAGCCGGAGTGTACGGGCGGCGCGCGGTTGGGCTCGGAGCAGACGAAGCAAGAAAAGAGACCTTGCTCTCGTAATCATGGCTGCGGCATCGTCGGAGCTCTTGTCTCGGCCGGTGGACAAAACCCAAGACGACCAAGCTACAACGAGACACAGCCGGTTGACTACTGGAGCCAAGCCCCGAGGCCCTCCCTCCGCATTGGGCTCCGTTAAGTCCGTCGTGGCAGTCGCTCCCAAGGATGGCAGGCGTAAGCCTTTGACTGGTACAAGGAATCTACTGTGGTCTAGCGTTGGGTAGTGTAACTATGTTAGTGAGCCCGCTCCGCTGCAAATCGACCCTTCCAACCTTTTCACTGGTGCCTTGTAGTTTTAATTAGGCTGTCAACTACAAGGCTGCCATGTAACTCATAAAAGAGCGCATCACTTACACGCGACACCGCTGTGCTAAAACCTGTAGCGATGACCAAGCAACCTTTTTTCTCGCTGAAACCGCCCAGTGAAGTCTCATTTCTCTACTCATATATATTCATTATTCTAGAACCTGAGCAGGTACTCAGAACCATATGCCCCTTCGCTCCTCCCCACGTATTATCCACTCTGTAAACATGCCTCTCCGGATCCTTCTCGGGCCATTGTTGACGCCGCCTCTCTCCCACCGGATGCTCATCTCGTTCTCCGCCACGTCCGTCTCGCCCTCGCACAAAATCTCGGCCGTCTCCAGATCCTGCACCACCGCGTACACCCAGTACCTTGACCCCTCGCCGCTCTCCGTAAAGAGGTAGCGGTGCCGTAGGCTGTTGCACATGCTGTCCAGCAGCTGTTGCACCGTCATGCCGCTGTCCGAGACGATGGCAAACCGCCGCGACCGGACAATGGACTGAAGCTTGCGCTCCTCGGCCGTCAGCGATCTCACGAGCACCGTGGCTTCGCGGACAGGCCGCTTAGGCTGCCAGCCCGGTGCTATTTCGAGCCTGACAGCGCGCCCTCCGCCGGTCCGTAGCTCGAGCAGCAGGGCCCAGTGGTTGGGCAGCGTTTCCGAGCTCTCGCTGCTCTCATTCTTTTCATTGGGCGGAGCCTCGTCGTCCGAGTCGAATATGGCGTCGTGGTCGGAGTTGCGACGTGGCATGACTTTCTGGCCGTCGACTAGGTCACCGTCGGCGCAGATGTGTATGGCGACGATAGACTCAGTAGCGTCAGCTTCATCAAAGCCGGAGAGGTTCCAATGCTTGTCCATGTTGGCGAGATTCATGCGAACAGTGGCCATAGTGGCGAGACCCATCAGCGTCGCAGTCATGATTGCGAAAATCTCCCAATAACCAGGCTCGTCTTTGTGTATTTGCCCCGACTCTTCCGAGTTGAATTATTGGCCGTAAGCAGTTCAGTAGTGTAGTATACTTGCTCATACTGAAGCATTTCCAGGAAATACATCTCGTGGCACGGATTGCCTATTTATGCGCCGGAAAAAATCGAGGACGACTGTCTTGTCATGATTGCTCTCAGGCGCGACTGCATGATTGTCGAGCGTACAAAGGCGCCTTTGTATAGACAGGTTTTCTGATGCGACACATTAATGGGTAGCCGCATTATCAATGTAGCCATGCTTACATCCAATCGAAATGAAAGGGCCTGCTACTCACCGCCTATAGTAAAACAGGCCGTGAACGGCTGATCGTGTGTTACGGAGCGGCCTTGGTCTGTTTCTATGCTGAGGACTATAAAGCGCCACACGGGGTGGGACGGCTCGGCGTTGGCGCACAGGCTTATTGTATTCGTTGTGCGTCAGGAAATACTACGCGGCGCATCTAATAGCATTGGCGAGTGCCCGGATACTACTTGGCCGTACCGGAAAAAGATTACAGCTTCTTGAGGCCCGAGATGTTGACGATGACGGTATGCAGGCTGCCGGTTTGCAGGGATGGCTGGCGCGCCGCTGATCAACCGTACTTCAGTAAAGACAATTGCGACCGAAGCTTTGGCACCTGTCCACCAATAGCGATAGCATCGCCGGTGACGGAGAAGCGCACTTAGCTAGAGGACTAGGGTTTAGATTGGTGCCACCTAGTACTTTACGGCGGTGCGACCCAACAGGGCAGCGGGCGCGTCGGCAGCGTTGCACAGCAAGCTCGCGGTTCAGCTGGCATTCGGACGCCATGGATTGGGGTAATGGCAGCCCTGGCCTGCTTTCAGTCAATTGATCGACGCATTGATGAATGCTCTGAGGACTGATTGGAACTTTGCATGAGCGACATGATGTGCTCCGTCTCCAGACAGTAGCCACAACAGTGCAAATATTGCTCGTAACGCAAACCCGAGGCGCAATTGCTGTTATCGATATGCCCCTCCTCTAGAACGCAATTACGGAGCGACTTGGGCCAATTACCCCTCTATTGATACTCAGGGTTGGCTCTGGTCGTCGGCGCAACACACCCACTCTGCTGCAGGGTAATGGATAAGACCGGCGCTACCAACGACGTGCAGTAGCCTGATAACATGGTTGCATGGGTCGCAGAACGGGACCCTGAGGGATTGATGTGAGGGAAGGGATGTGATTCCTTCCGTCGTGGCCTCTCGGTGACGTCCCCTCTTCTTGGCGGCGCGCCGCTCAGCCATCCCACCGGCGGCTAGGCAGGAGCAGGACTGGCGCAAACCATGGCCGCACTTCTGTCTCCTTAGTTCCCGCTACATTGTGCACGATACAGGCACACAAGCCAGTGTGGTCGCTATTTGATGCGGAGGGGATGCCTGGGGCGGTCGCCTGGCTTCTGTCCTGGTGACTCACACCTATTGGCTGCCTACTGGTGTTGAGTGGACGCGTCGAAGTAGAAAAATAGTTGCGAGTCGGTATTGATAATTGACTTTAGCGAGAGGGCGTGTAATGTAACCAGCACTAGCAAGTCTAGCCGGTCTTCACAAGCCAGCGGTGACGAGCGAGGCAGAGGAGATGACGCGGTCACGAGGACGCCTTGGGACGGCCCTAGAGGCGGGGCTTGGCGGGCTGGATGTTGGATGGGATGTCCTTGACCAATGGTTTCCGCGCTGTGCACACAGTCTGCGGCAGCATCTGGCCTTCATCTGGGGTTACGTTTACCTTGCCCAGCAACTCGATACATTGCGATTGATTGTGTCTCGGCCGCTGGCTGAGCGCATGCGACGCACCGCCTCAAGCTTATAAGAGCAAAGGCATTGGCCGGACGGCATTAGTCAACGCACTGCAAAGCGGGCTGGGAATTCTTGGCTGGGGAATCGGCGCAGAACGAGGCAGGGTGGCCAGTCAAGGCGGTTGTAGGAGGCGACCGCATCTGCCGGGGTATCTGGAATCATCAGCACCGTGTGAGGTGGTGATGGCGCAGCTGGTGATACTGTGAGTGTGCGGTTGGAACGGGCAGTTTGGGGGCGAGCCTGTCCGTCCGTCGGGCGCATCGCCGCAGCTGGAAAGTGGCAGTTCGGCCAGGCAGAGAACGCGAGTTAAAGAAGAGGGGTGCGATTTGTGAAACGTCGACGGGATTGTTGGGATGGTGCGGCTGGTGGTGATTGGTGACTCTGGTGACTGGCAGATTAGGCCCCGACCGGAGCCCATTTGGGGCCGTTGGGCAGCGACGGAGCTGTGGATAGGCGTGGTGTGAAATACTGTCGCAGCCCATGCTTGTAATTGGAAGCCAGATGGGAAATAGAACAAGCGATGACTATCGTCGTTTGTTTGAGATTCGCGTCGCTGGCGAGATTGCTGCCCTTGTTTGCTCATGGCTGCCATTGGTTCTTAACATCAATTAATTGCAGAGGTACTTGTGATGCGCGGGGTGCTCTGATTCGATGCTTGCTATTTCCCAGTCTGCAGGAAGTCAGTCCGAGGATGGCAATTGGTCAGGGTTTTGGTAGCCAGTTATTTTCTTGCAGCTGTATTGTGTATCCTCGACTGGAGTCTGGCCAAGCTGATTCTCCGCCGTGAGAACCAACTAGCGCAGATTCGCCCGCGGTGGTCTGGCTGTTGAGGCTGATGGGCACAGTGTCGAGATGAAGCCGTCTGATACAGTACGGACCGAACAATGATGGCGTACAGTATGGATACGCACGAAGCGGATAGTGTACGAGTGAAGGGGAAGAGGCCACGGGTAGGGTATGGGTATTGACGGATGTTTGGTATTTGGTGGTTGCGGCAGACTGACCTGGTAGGAGCAGATTAGTGAGAGACGAGTCTGTTGTAGCTGACACGCAAATTGAGTCCGCAAGTGGTAGAAAGATGAAGATGGCGCCGAGGGCGCATCTGGTGTTGATGAAGGAGGTTGTGATTTGAAGCAAACAGGCTAGGTCAGCCCGACGAGGCGTTGCGTTGCGCTCACTTTGGCCCGGAGCGGCATGGGCGCTGTTACAGGCAGTTATGGAGCCGACAGCGCAGGTTTACAGGGCATCTAAATGCACCAATTTAATAAGGTAGCTGCCGTCCTCTGTAGGGTTGCTGGAAGAGGCCGCCACCCACTTCGCCTGTAAGTGGCACATCCATCCTTTGTGCGCGCAACAGCAGCTGCATTTGCCGACGGGTTCAATTGACAGCATGAATAAAATAGATGCCGCCCGTGAGACTCGGCATAAGAAACCGTGTTTGACGCAAATTGGCTAGGCATGCATTGGAGACGGGTAATGGATGGCATGGACAGTAGCACTGTAATACAGGCGGCAGGCGGAGGGCAGAGGAATCTGTCACGGCTGGTGCAGCAGTTCTGTCTGTTGTCGTCCTTGTTTCCGAGCCGGTGTTTCTTATCCGTTTACCGTGCCTTTGCCTGACTGCTGTTCGAATTATTTTTCATCTTCATTTTTATTTAAAGTCTTGTCGATAGCGCACAGTATTCTTAACTTACTCACCGTACAATATTTATAGTTACAGCCACGATAAAGCGCACGCAGCAGCGAATCAGGCTGGTGCAGGCACAGAGGGGTGCCTGATGACCTCTGTCGTGACGGCACCTGACTGGTCTGCTGGAGGGTGGCCCCGCAAAAGCGAGTTGGGCGTGTGCGCAGTAAAACACGGGCTGCATCTCAATCGCACATGCTGACACTTGTGAGGCCTGCTGGTCCGCCAGTTGCCAGCTGCCAGCGACCGACCTGCGGCCAAACGCGCAAAGGACGATTGGTGAGTGAATTGGTGAGGAATCTGTTTGTCGAGCCTTCAATCACATTGTGATGAGTTGTTAGCATTAGGCGCTGTATTTCTTTGGTTTTCACGAGTCTCGGCGCCGTTCCAATCGCCACCAAATCGCCCAACGGTCGCGCACATTCGGTCGCAAGTTTGGGTTGCCTGACAAAAGCCAAAGGCTACTTATCGATTGAGTCATCTGCTGCGGCACCCCTCCAGGCCCCACTCCATCTGCCCCACCCCCCCAAAAGTAGCCTGCAGCATCATCCGCCCCTCGGAAGGCGATTCTTTGCCTGTCCTGTCCTTGTCCCTCTTCCTCTTCCTTTTCCCCATGCTCTCGGATTCATTACCAATCAGTAGGTAGGTAGGTACGCTTCCGTGGCTTTGTCCTGTCGCCCAGCCTTTGTTCTAGGTAGATGTACAGCACTGTAATATAATGCCTTATTGTACTGTGCGCCCCAGAGTAAACCTTTCTGCCACAGGCGTCTCGCCTTCTTCCCTTGTACTCCCAGCTCGTGCGCAAACCGCCCGGCTGCCCTTACAAACAGAATCCGGTGGTCCGTACGCGCGTTGCAAATTCTGCCTCTTGCAATTGCATTATCTACAATTGATTTCTTTTGAACATCGTCTGCGTCACCGTGACTCGCCGCCAGGCATTGCAGCCGTCAACTCTCCGCCAGAGCCGTGCCACTGAGGACAGAGCACTGGACTTATTCCTCCCCACACACCCCAAGACAAGGCCGACTACCTAGGTAGCAAACGCACCCAACACATCTTCAGCGCTTCATCTCGCTGCCTGCTGGCCTGCCTACGCGTCGGCCTGGGCCATCGCATTCGACCAATATCCAATTACGACGCCGATTGGGTATTCATTCTCTCTACCTGGCATCAGCGTTGCCTGACGAAAGAGTCATTGCCCACTGAAAAAAAGACCAGCAACTCCGCCACCTCCACCGCTGTTACAAGCGGATCACAGCCTACCTAAATACAACCTGCAGCCCGGCAATTATAGCGGACTCTTGGTCTTCACAGTGCCTCCCACGGTGCACCGCCAGCCGTGTTACCTTACTTCAGCGCATCCCCTCACTGAGGCACTCTACATCTTGGGCCGCTGCTGCCGCCTGAAGCTGCTGAGCCAGCCCGCTGGACCACCGCACGCCCCCCCTCCAAAGCACACCCTCTGGAGCTGCCGCAAGCCCCCGCCGCCCTATAACTTAGGTACGACCCAGCGTCCGCCCGTCCCAGTCTCGCCCTCTGCTCACCATCATCAAATACCAGATACCAGCCCATCACCGCTTCCGCCCAACATCAACTCGACACTGACCTCCCGCAACGATACTCTCGCCTCCAATTACCAAATGATCGACTTCCCTACGCCGTCTCTGATTGCATTCACATTTTACGACACCGCTCCAGTCTAGCTGGCTGGCAATTACCTGGGTTCTATTCACGCCCGCCAACAATACGCTCGACTGCTTCACGCCTCTACGCCCCCCGCCCACAAGCGCCGCAGCGAGCGCAGGGCCACCAAACTCTCGACCGTACAGAGTACAGCAGCGATATATAAATTCAATCCTTCTCCATTCATCTTTTCTACGTGGCAACTCTTCGATTGCTTTTCTTTTCGGCTTTGACCTCATAAATCCGAACTTTGACTCCGTGGCCGCAGCTGCACTTTGCCACCCGTCCACGTCAGACTGTCTACACTGCCTACACTAGGCACTGCTGGATTCTCGGGCTGACAAACCTACACCTGTCACTCACTGTCCGTCTTCCACAACATTCGACAGGCTCGTCGCCAGCACTTGCCGGCCGCCCCATGTCCAATTCTAATTCTACCTCTTTGTCTGAAAAGACGAATTCCTCCTCTTCTTCCACTTCCCATCCTCCCAACACCCAATTTTCTTGGACTGGATATACTGTTCCGATGGCTACCTCTATGCAACGAGAGCGTCCCGTCGCTCCAATGGCTCCGCCGCCGCCCAAGGACCTTGCCAAGTTCAGCATCAACAATCTCATGTCGCCCCCGGAACCAATTCTCGACAACTTTAACCAGAACAACAATGGAGCCAATGGAGTCAACGCCGATGGCAAGGGAACCTCTGGACATAACCCATTGCCCATGTCTCCTCCAATCTCGCCATACAGCAAGACAATTCATCCTGCTGCAAACGCTTCGATTGCATCTCTCAACCATGTTGTTAGGGATCCCGTTCTTTATCCTGTCGATGAGTCCTCGCCTTCCAGTCCTCCCCAGCCGCCTCTGTTTGCTCCCATCGAGCTGGAAAATCGGAACACGCAGGAAAACATCGATCGCCATCTCCGCGCCCGCTCTGTCAGCATCTTTGGCAAAGTCCTTCCGCCCAAGCGCGAAGACTATGAGCTAGCCCTTCTTTTCAAGACACAGGTCATGAAGCACTACCAGATCAACCCCAGGCGATGGTTGGACAATGAGCGTGCTCTTCTCAGGGCAGACAACAAAGCCATTGCTCAGAGATACCACCCTATCCTGCCCGCCAAAACTATTTCTGGGGCCAAGCCTGCCAGAGGTCAAACCAACCGTGTCTCCAAGCCCCAGGCTGCACCTCGTCCTGCTCGCAACAGCGTCAGTTCTGGATCTTCGGGTAGCGCCGTTGCTACCAGACCCGCCAAGCGCATTAGCGCTACTCCAGAGCCCTCTCGCCGTATCGTCGCTCCCAATCGCGAGGACAAGGACTTTGATTCAATTCAGGACTACTGCCCTCCAGGCAACTCTCTTCCCACCCGCCCCAATTCTCTCAAGGTTGATTGGAAGGGCCAGCCTATTGACTTGAGCGGCGATCCCCATGCACATCTTTTGCACTCGGACGAGGTCTTGCTCGCGGGCAATCTGCGACTTGACTGCGCCACCTACCTCACCAGCAAGCGTCGCATCTTTGAGCGCCGTCTCCAATGCCTTCGAACCGGCAAGGAATTTCGCAAGACTGATGCTCAGCAGGCATGCAAGATTGACGTCAACAAGGCCTCCAAACTTTGGACTGCTTTTGACAAGGTGGGCTGGCTCGATGCCCACTGGGTGCGCCGCTTCCTTTAGGCGTACTACGCTCAGAATCTGGTATTCAGGGCCTCACAACTACGCTTCTTATCGCGATTATGAATGTATCGGCCATTCTGGGCCGAATCGCAACCCCCACACATACACTTGACGAATACTCGATTTTATTACAACACGATACACCAGACGATAACTAGGGATACACATGATACCCGGAGGACGCCTGCCACACCACTCGTCGCTCCACTCCAGTTTTGTTTTTCTTCTCTTTTGTAACGGTTCTTGAGCCCTCCCAGAGGCTATTGGTTTAGGTCTTTGGATTTTGTCTTGACTTTCTGGGTATGTTGCATGCTTGGCGTCTGCTTTCTGTCTCTTGATCTTGAATCGGCAGATGAGATTGTTTGAAGACTCGAGACTGTGGCCAACCATGGCTGGTTTTTCTGTCTGTTAGGTTTTCCTGCATTGGATGAGATACAGCTCGGCGCACATGGCCGCTCCAATTTGGAGTCGGCGAGCCAGGGGCACAACCCGCCTGGCAGGAATTGAATTATACTTTATTTAAATCTCTACTTGACCTCGTCTGTGACTGTGATGACCGTGATGTGCTCGTGGGGACGGATTACGCACCCTCAGCCCTACGGACGGGGTGAAACCAGCATTGTCGATCTAATTCATCTGGCCTTGGCCCTTTTTAATTTAGTTTTGTTTTTCCAACGCACGTAATTTGTAGGGTCCCCTGGTTTCTGACGGGGCGCCGGTTCCCTTTTCTGGTTAACAAAAAACTTTTTTAGCAAGGGGGGGCGTTATCAATCGCTTTATCGTGGTTGGTGTGGAGGGGGGTGTGCTGCCAGTCCGATCTGGGGGATATCGATAGCGATAAGGCAAGATCAACCTTTATTCCGTCAGATCTGCAACGGAGTACATGCCTATGCTGTATACAAACGGCAGATATTTTGCATCGTCAATGACCTGGAGATGGTTATGCTGACGGATTGAGGTCCAAGTATGCTGGTGATTTGATGAAGAAGGGGAACGGTGGCAGTCGGTCGGCGCCGTCTGATGATGCCTCATTTAAAAGGCGTCAACGCGCCAAGTCCCTCTCAACTCGAGAAGCCGCAGCAGCACAGTTTAATAAGCGACTGCCTCTCCCCGATATCCCACCTCGAACGCTTCGTCGACCTCGGCCCTTTCTCTGCTTTGCGCATCAAGCCCCTTTTCCACGATACACCACTCCCTTGACCACGACGCTCTGTCCGTCCGGCACCCACACCATCTGCGCCGCATCCAGCCCTCCGCTGTCCTCTGTCGCATCCTCTTTGCTCTCCGTCCGCTGCCCATCCGCATCAAAGCCGTGCCACGTCCCCTCGAGCACCTGGAAGCCGAGGTGGCGGTACACGCGCATCCCGCGGCCCTCGCCGGTGACGAAGACTGGGAGACCGTGCTGGGCACCGAGGGCCAGCCCCTCGCGGATGAGCGCGCCGCCGATGCCCTGCCCCTGGAGCGGCTCGGAGACACCGAGCACGAGGAGCTGGTAGCTGGGCAGGGAGAGGCACGGCTCCGGGGACTGGTTGGCGCGGAGGAGAGCGATGGCGGGAGAGCGCGTGGGGTGCGAGGGCATGAGGGTGGTGAACTTGGGCAGAGGTTCCGAGCCACTCAGACGGTTGGACTCGGCGTCGAGAGCTGGGGAGGGCTTTGTTAGCTTGAGATTAACCGAGTGAGAGTTGGTGACGATGTGCTGGCGACGGCATGAACGCGATGACGCAGCACAACGGCAAGCTTGTCCAAAAAGAATGGAAAAGCAAACGGTAAAAGACAATATCAATGCGATGGATAAAGGGGCTTTTCCTACCTTGCTCGTCGTAACCGTCCGTCAAGTCCACAGCGACAACTTTCTCGCCCACCATCTGCCGCTTCACCCACGCGCAGTACCCGACAACTTGACCCTCATGCTCCGCCACACGCAGCAGATTCTGTCGATTCTTGAATACCCTGGTGAAAGCACGCACGTGCAGCGGGCGGGTTTCTTCTGCGCGCTGCCGCAGGCCCGGGAAAGTCCAGTCGGCGGCAGCGTCGGGTCCACTGGCGACGATGCGCGTGATGGCGTCAATGTCGGCGGGAGTTGCGTCCCGGAGGACAAGGTCTGCCGGGATGGGCATTTTGTATTGTCTTTTGCTTTCAATTGACTTTTTCCCTTGAAAGGGTTCTGGAATTTGGGAGGTGAGGAGGAAAGAGGACGATGGTCAAGATAAAGAGGCGCCCCCGAACTAGGCTGCGACTTTCGGGCGTGGACGAAAGCAGTTTAGCCGAGAAAGGCGCTGATGAGGCAAGGCAACAGCAAAACGACCACTTCGTTCAGCAGCCCTGACTTGGACACTCAGAGGTATGATTTAGAAACAAGCTTCGAAGTACCGGACTTGCCTGCTAACTTGGTGCTAGATACGTAATGTCGCGAACACGGGCGAGCGTGAGACTAGGCCCAGCATCAGCGTAGTGCGACGCTGTGGTGGACATATTCATCATGAATGGCAGGGCTCACTTTCTACGCGCGATATCTTTTAGGGAAATGATATGGTACTTGAGCTTATTTTCACGATTTTGCAAACAGCTTGCCAGTCGGAAGTCATTCAAGCGACACACAGTCTCAAGATGAGTTGAGCTTGTACTTGCATCCCACAGATAAATCGGGAAATAAGGATTGCGCGCAATGAAAAACACCTCTCAGCTATGTAGAACATTTCATAATCTTTCCGTCGCAGCAATGTAGCCGTTGTTGCAGCATAGTTCCGTGGGCTTTCCTCTGCGTTTCCTCTTCAGTGCATCCTCTAGATGGGCGGCCAAGAAGCACATATTCATCTCTGGGGCTTCTTCTCTCATCGCTAGGCGTCCAGCTAGTGAACTCTCTCCAGGGAAGCGATACGAGGACCTGACGAGTAGTAGGAAAACGGCCGGCGTGCTGTCACCGCATTCGTGCCCACAAGAAGCCTTCTGGACCAGACTCGTCCGCTCGGCAAGGAAAAGACGCAAGAAACACTAGTGATAAAGTCGCCCACAATCAAAATTTTGTGCGTGCGTAGTGAAACTGGAAAGCTTGACGCCATCGTGCCAAAAAATTTGCCTCTTTTTCTGAACTCACCTGGCCGAGACTTCCATATACTATGGTTCCGGATGACGAAGGACCGGGCGGCTTGAGCACGCCCGCGTGGCTGACTCCAGGGCTTAAACTTCATGATGGATGATAACGGCATTGAGTTATTGCAAGCTATGCAGAAGTCGACCGACCGAGTCAAGAAGCTGAGTTTACAAAATGCGCCTCTCTCTTTTGGCGGGCGACCAACAGACGCCACCGAGTCCCTCTCTGCGCTTTGCGGCAAGTGACTCAGTAAACAACTAATTCCAAACTTTAAACTGTCTTATCATTATCGTCATCTTTCTCTGACTATTTATCATCATCTCAGCCTCCTCTTCTTATAGTGCAGCCTCGATCCTGTAGAGAGACGCAACCCCTTTCCGCCTTTTATCAGTCAGCCCGTTCCCTCCATACACAGCAACACTACAGCAATGCGTCACAAGAAGCCCAAGGCCGTCCGCGCCGCCGCCGCTCGTGCTGCCGCCGCCGCTCGTGCGAAGCCTCCGCAGTTTCCTCCCCCAGACGAGGCTTTGATCCTGAAGCTACCCACAGAGCTCCGCCAGCTCATCATTGACCAAGTCGTCCGACACGGTCGGCAGAAGCCGCCCGGCCTCACCCCCAAGTTTGTCGAGAATCGGCTGCGGGTGTGGAACCGCTTTGACGAGAACATGCCGTCAGACACCAACATTTTTGTCCCAAAGACGCGAAGCAATCGCATCCACGGCAACGGGCTGCGCGGCACCTGCCGCCAGCTCAGACAAGACACGCTGGACGCGCTCGAGCGCATGGAGAAGCAACACGGCACCAACTTCCCGTACGTGCTGGACCTCATGGCCGTCAGCGGGTACGGCGTGTTTCCAACGTGGATGAGCTTCCCCTATCGGCCCCAGCGGATGGATCAGCTGCAGATCAACGTCCGGGTGCTGGATCCAGGCGACGGCCTCCTGCCGCCGGAGTGGGCATGCGAGGACCAGAACCTGTGGTACCGCGGTTTGACCTGGGACAGGAGACTGACCTGGAGCCTCGTCACCGCCATGGTCCTGTACTCTACCGGGCGACTCGCGGCGTCCCCCGCCCGGCAGCTGCTCGACGACACGCGGCCCGTCTGGAAGCGCGCCAAGGACCTGCCGCTCGTCGTGGACGCACGCCTCGCCCCGGCACCCCTCTACACCATTGACAATGTCTTTGTCAGCTGGCACGCCTTCACGTACCGGGCCGACGGCAGTAGGCCCGACGCCTACTACCGCGACGACGACGACGACGACGACGCCGACGACGACAGCTGCGGCTACCGCGGGAGCAGGAACATGGCCGCCGACGTCGACCGCAGCATCCACCAGCTGCTCTATATGGACGACCCCGACGTCGTGCTCCATAACATGTACCACGGCGCGCTCGCCGGCGACATTGGCACCCTCGTGATCTGGACTTGCGTCGACGGCGTCGACCAGTGGCGCGTGTACGGGTATCCGTACAGACGCCTAGAGACGGCGCTGAAGCCGCGCATCATGAGACCGCCGTGGCTGCCGTCCAACGGCGACCTGGCGGCCGCGTTTATAGAGACCGAGGCGGCGGCGGAGCGCGCGGGCGAGAGTCGGCCCAGTGGGCGAGCGCACGGCCTGCGCCTGGCGCAGAGGAGGATCGAGTTGGGCTGGTTGTGGACGGAATTGCCAACGACCGAACACCCTTATGCAGGATACACGACGCCTGTGGGATGGTACGGCCCGGACGACATCATAGATAGTAGTTGGGAATAGCATCGACACTATCGACTAGAGCTCGTTCCCGCTAACGAATCCGGCATAAGAGCATCAACTTTGGCCGACACGGGGTTCCATATTTCAGCATCTTGCATGCATTACAACTCTTTGTCTACAAGACAATTTCCAACCCTGTAAACCCTTGTTGCTGTCCAGCCATCAACCGCCCAACTCCTCCATCCGAGAACCCCGTCACTTGATCTTTTAAAGCTTCCTATTAATACACTATTTTGTCTTCCAAATAAATGCTCATCGCACCTCTAAATGCTGAACAGCCTTGCTCCATTTCTCTTCTTCGGACCTGAAACTCCGATTAGATGCCTTTCATATATATAGTGGTCGAAATACTTACTTGTCAAACTTGAGCAGCTTGCCCAGGACCGGCACAAGCTGCGCACGGAGACGCCCGTCCTTTTGCTCCAAAAACTGCAGCAGAATCGTCTTTAGATATGTCGTGTCTGCGCCCCCGCCTGAGGTACCGTTCATGGAGCCGCTGCGGTTCGAGTCAATCGACGTCCTACTCGGGCTCGACACCAGCTTTGACTGCGCAGCCTTGAGATCCTTGGCAATCTTCTCGTAGCGCTGTCGCGAGTCGTCGAGCATCTTGCGCAGGTCGGCGCGCTGCTTCTCGCCATCGCGCACCTGGTTCTCTGATGCGTCGAGCGCGCTGCGCAGTTGCGACGCGGTAGTGCGCATCTCCTCGGCCTCGGCAGACGCCCGCTCCTCAATGGTCTCGAGCTCGTCGCGGCGGCGGCGCCACTCCTTGGACTTTTCATCCAGTTCATCGCGCTCCTGCGTCATGTTTTTGATCTCGCGTTCGAGTTCGCGCAGCTTCTGCTTGAGCTCCTCTGTCTCGCGCGACCTTTTGCGTGCGAGGGTGCCCGACTCGTCTTCGATGCGCTCCCGCTCTTCGATGGCAGCCTCCATGCGACTGCGCATCTCGCGCACCTTGCCGTCGGCTCGCTCGTCAACATCGGCAAGCAGTCTGCGCATAGTCTCCCCCTCACGTGTTCGCTCCTGTAAAAGCTTCTGCAACTCGGCAAGCTCCTCCTCGACGGCTTCCGCTTGCGACTTGGATTCCTTGAGCTGGACAGACATTTCGGTCGTCTGGTCGCGCATGCTGCTAAGCAGAGCCTGCGCATTGACGTATTGTTGCGATTTGAATTCGGCTTCTTCTTGCGCTGCCGACTTCTCTCGCTTGAGTTTGTGCATCTGCTCCTCGAGTTCCTTGACGCGTGGTCGAAGCTTCTTGGCCTCGTCTTGCAGCTTTTGAAGTTCAGCCTCTGCCTTTTCGGCCTTGGCACTCAGCTCGACCTTGCTGGCCTCGGCGCGACGCAAATCACGCCCAGACACACGCTGTGTCTCCTCGAGCTTCTGCTTCGCGCCGACTTCTTGACCAAGCTTGTCCTTGAGGCTCTTAATCTCAGTAGCGCGGTCCGTGGCAAGCTGCTGTGCTGCCGCAATCTCCTTCTTCAGCTCCTTCTCCTTCTTCTCCATTTCCTTCAACTCTTTCACCTTGTTGGCTAGTTCTTCCTTGGTCGTTTTCAACGTAGCAGATTCCTGTCGCAGGCTCTTGAGCTCTGGCTGAGCTTTTTGAAGGACATCTTTCAGCTCACTGAGATCCTTGAATCGTGTTTGAGCTAGTTGCTGAGCAGCACCTAGGTCCGATTGCAGGGCGCCAAACTTTTCCTTGAGGCCGTCATGCTCCTTTTGCAGGGAATTCATCTCCCCTCGAACTTTGTCGCTCTCTTTCGAGTTTGATGTCGACGACTCAAGTCTGGCCTGAGCTTCTTCGATTTCTGCCTTGAGCACCTTCTTTTCCTGCTCGAGAGATTTGAGCTTCTCCTTGTCGTCCACATGATCCTGTCCAATGTTCACCAGGTTGTCTCGGAGTGTTTCAATCTCCTCCTGTAGGTCTTCTTCGGACTTGCGCTTTTTGGTTAAGCGCTCAATCTCTGCGTCCTTTTGCTTGATCTCTGCCTTGAGCTGGTCGATTTCCGCTTGTAGGGCAGTAGAGCCAGCTCCCGACTCTTCCTTGGCAGGTTCGCTAGTTTTGCTGTCGGTGTCGTCGTCAACGACACTCTGGGCTGCAGCAGCGCCCTTGCCCTTCTTTTTCTTGTTCTTCTTTTTCGAGCTGCTCGATGCAGCGGCCGGTGCAGCCAACTTATCAGTCGTATCTGACGTGGGGCCTGTTGTTGCTGGGGGCTTTTCGTTGAGTTTCTTTGTAAGCTCGTCAACCTTGATCTGCTTTTCAGACTTTTCATTTTCCAGCTTGTCGACCTGAGACTTGAGGTCATCAATCAGATTCTTTGAAACACTCGTAGCATTCTTAGCCTTGGCAAGCTGCGCGTCAAGGTCAGTAGCACGCTTCTCAGCCGAAGCCCGCGAAGCTTCAGCTTCCTTTGCCTTACTGGCATGGGTGTCAGAGTCTTTGCTCGAGCTGTCCTGAAGCTTCTTCAAGTCGGTCTCGGCAGTCTTCAATTTGCTAGTGAGCTCCTCAACTTCCTTGACTCGAGAATCAAGATCGTTTTGCAGCTTCTCCTGGCTCTTGGAACCGTCGTGTGATTCACCCAGCTCCTTGGTAGCTTTTTCCAGACTAAGCGCGAGACCAGCACTGTTCTCTTTCGCGGCGGACAGCTCACTCTCGAGTTTAGTAACCTGCATTTTGAGCTTCTCGATCTCGTCCACCTTTGCCTCCACATCCGCCTGGAGCTGGGGGATTTCGTCTTCGAAGGAGAAAAAGTCTTCGTTGGCCCCCTTTCCTGCAGTTTCGACACACTTCACGTCCTTATCGGTGTCCTTTTTGCCGTCTGCCAGAACTTGTTCAAGTTCCTTCTTGGTTGTATTCAGCGACTCCTCAGCTTCCACTTGTTTCTTTTTGATCTCTTCCTTCTCGGCGGAGACCCGTTTCAGCTCATCCATGACCATGTCTCCGCGCAGGTTTAACTGGTTAAGGTATTCGATCATAGCGTCGGGGTCGGCAATGGAGGTGAGAGGGGTGTTTTCACGCAGGGCCTTTTCGAACGGCTCTATGGAAGTTGCTCGCTTGTGGGCTACTCGATATGATCGCAAAAGTTCTGTAGCATATTAGCGAGATGTCGGCGCCGCTAAAGCATCGATACCTGCCTGGGTACGTCGCCTCGAGCTTCTCGAGCTTCCGCAGACGCTGCTTAATTTCCGGCGACAGCTCGGCCGGGCCTGCGCGCGATTCAACCGTTGCATTCGAGGCTGTGGCTGAGCTGGTAGCATTGTTGGGCTTCACAGTGCTTGGACGCTTTTCGCTTCCCCCATCAGCCGTCTTGTCGCCATCGTCGGACGTTGCCTCCTTGGAGGCGGGGGCATCTTTCTCAGGGACTTCTGGCTTCGGGGTGCCAGTGCGGCTCGGTTCGTCATCATCGTCAATGACAAATGCGGCCTCGAAGACGGCAGGGTCGGGATTTGGAGGCGCCTCTACGCCGTCGGTACTGCCGTTGTTCGGTCGCGCTCTTCGTCCTGTGTTGGCTCCTTGCCTAGATGAGTTGGAACCAGATCTAGACATGGGCGCATCGTCGCTTCTTTGCCGCGCCTGCTCCTCCGCAATAGTGCGGTCGATTGCGCCTCGTATCCTCTGAAACTTGTTAGCCTCGGCTGTTCGTTGCGCTGTCGCATCGACGGGCCGTACCGAGAACATGGTGTCTGTTCACCTGCGTTCAAGTGCTATGATGCTACGCTGCGCATGACCGCCGTTTGATTCTATAAATGAACTCGAGCGCATGCGCCAAGATAGCGTTTCGAATTGGCAAAAGTGAGGCCGCGGTCGCAATTGGTCCGGCGGGATGGTGATGATGAGGACAGGTAGGAGCTGGACAGGCTGTCGTCACTCCCTAGCGGCGATCTGTGGCTTGGTGAGTGTGGCGGTGCAACCTGGTACAGGGTAGCGCGCAGGAATAGGTTTGGACCAAACTGTGAGTGTCTCTTTCGAAGGTCCTGCCAAGGAGACAAAGAGTTTGGCCAGGGCGTGGGCGCTTGTCTTCTTTCTTTGTCTTTCCACTTTTTATCAACAACTGTTCCCTGAGTTATGCTATATTTCGGGTCGTTAATGCCCGCAGCCCGGAGATGGCAACGTGACCGTTCCAGTCTACTTGGCTGGAAGCGATTACAGTTTGCCAAGCTTCCATTAGGCCACATATTCAGGATTGGGTACGTTGATGACTTTGAGAATATTGTGTACAGCATGGTGATCTTTCAGTTTCGCAGCAGACAGTTTTATCAACTGTGTGATGGTTACTAACAGCCACGTTCGTTGTGTTCTCGATATCATATTTTAAATAGCAAGCTGAAAGAAAAAAAGTCTTGTGCATTTTGGGCTAAGCAAATGCTATGTCTCACACCAGTTCTCGGTGTGAATTATTAGTAAGGAAGTACCAGGTTGGCAGGCTAGGAAGCGTGTCGCTCGTGACTCGGCATGAGATGCACGGAGATACTGATATGGGACTAAGAATTAAGATTTTCTTTCCTCGACACGAAAGTGTTATGGAGCTACAGTGGTGGCTTGTACACTTTTAAATAATGATCGGGGCATTACGTGATGGTCTCACTGGCAAAGGCACAGGTAAACTATCAGCCGATTTTTGCCTTTTATTGAAGAACTTGGCAACCCCAAGACTACAGCTAGCGCATCACGCGGCAGAAGGCAATCTGCATTGCTATTTTGGTGGTAGATCCGTAACCTAGCCTGTGGGTGCTGACTGGTCGCCGGATCAGCTTCGCAACTGTGGTGCAGTTTGACTAACGATCAAAGACCTTCTTCATCAAGGAGCCTCAGATACAGAAAGGGATGAGCGAGGAGGGAGAGAACATCAGCTGTAACAGGGCCGTCTTACGAGGAATATCTCGAACAAAACAGCCTTGGAAGGGGCGGCACCGCCAGGGCTGAGGCTAGCACCGCCTAGATAACAGGCGATACTGGATATAGTAAACGACTAGGAGTGGCGGAAGCGACTAATAAACACGCCAAAATCTCGGTGTAATATTTTTTGTCTCTAGCGTCGTGGGCTGAAACTCAACAATGGCTGGCCTCCTGGTTGCTGAAATACAGTGAGAAGAGGTAAGTGGCTGGCTACTACTTACAAGCCGAGAGGAAAGACGAGACCAGACGTCAAGAATTTGAAAAAGAAAACATTTTTTATTGAAAAAAAAAATATCGTGGAAGCAACAATAATATCAGAACAATGAGAAACGACAGAAATACCACATGCAAGTCAACTAATGAATACTCCATAATCTCGTGCACTTGCTGGTCCGGGGAGCCATCGGCGCTTACCCGGCTTACGGCAATCTGCTGCCAGCAGAGGGGACTGTGCGCAGGAGGACTGTGCGCGCACTGTGCTGTGCCTGGCCTGCTTTCTCTGACCGAAGCCTCCAAATGCCCAAGTCCAGTCCTCTGCCCAAAATTAGAGCAGCCTGCCAACAGATTTTGCCTGCATCGCTTCTTTACAAGTTCTTTTGCTTATCCATCCTACCATCATCCGTCTGCAGGCACGCACGCGCACACCTACAGCGCAGACCGCCTACCACGGCGTACAGCTTCGCTCGTTGGTCCACCTCCGTGGTACACAGCATACCCAGTGCCTCCCGCTGCGGAATTACGACTAAACGTCGGCTGCGAGCTCTGGTGCTACGTTGATGGCTGATGCCTGATACCAAAAGTACAATACTGCACCGATTGCCAGTCAAAACAAACAACCGCTCGTGCTGCCGCCTTACATCGGTCTAGCCGCTTACTCCCCGCCTCCCCGCCTATTATCCAACAACGTACAAGCAGCCCATTCCCACACTGTCGTCATCTTCGCTGTCTCGCTATACTTGCAGTCTTTGCATTTCTATTCGTTGCAGTTGTACCACTTCCGCTGCTCTTGCTGCTGTCGCTGCTGCCGGACACCATGGCGAAGCTCGGAGAACTACCTGACGAGTTGGTCCTCAACATTGCTGGCTGTGGTCTTGGCCAGCCAGATCTCAATGCTCTCGCGCAAACATGCCGGTCCTTGCACCGTGCCGCCAACGACTGCCTCTACCGTTATAACAGGACTCATAGGAACAGTTCTGCGGCAAGATGGGCTGCTGGAAGCGGCTGCATTGCCACTCTGAAGCACTCTGCGACCTCCGGCACTGACATTGCCGCATCATCCATGCAGCTTCTGCACTACGCCGCCATGAACAGACAGACGGAGCTGGCACAGTACCTGTTGACGCTTGACGGGGTCGACGCGGACCACAAAGACGAATCAGATTGGACGCCCATGTTCTACGCTTGTCGTAGTAACGCGGTTGGTGTTATCCAGGCTCTCTTGCAGCATGGTGTTGACGGCGCCGCGGCCGGTCTCGAGGGCTGGACCCCGCTCAGTATCGCCGCGAGCTTCGATTCCTGTGAGGCTGCTGAAACTCTCATCAGACACGGTGTCCCCCTCAACATGCAAAGCCAAAACGGGTCGACAGCCCTCAAGGCGGCGTCGCGCGGCTGCTTTCCGTCCGTCGCGCAAATCTTGCTCGAAGCGGGTGCGAATCCGGATATCCCTGCCTTTGGTGGTTGGGTGCCTCTGCATTCCGCCGCCAAGTATGGCAACCTCCCGCTCGCTGAAGTCCTCATTAGATCCGGAGCAAACATTGAGATTCGTCAAGAGCGTGGCTATACCCCGCTAGGTCTGGCGATCGAGGCCGAATCTATCCCGGTGATACAGTGCCTACTCGAGCATGGCGCTGATGTCAATGCCGTTACTAGTGCCGGCTGGTCACCACTATGTCTCGCCGCTGACATTGGGAATGAAGAAATTGTGCAAACTCTGCTCGGACGCGGGGCCGATCACTCATTCTCCATCTCGAACGAGTGGGCACCTCTCAACTTGGCGGCGTACAACGGCAAGATGGAGATTGTCGATGCGCTGTTGAAGTTTGGCGCGTTACCCGATGGTTGCAAAGATGTGGGAAGAAACACGATTGTTAACACCATCGACAAAGGGCATTTGGAGGTTGCAGAGAAGCTCTTGCTCCACGGTGCTCGCGTGGATGTGCGGACCGACAAGGGAGAGACGCCACTACTGAGAGCTGTCCGAACAATGAAGACAGATTTTGTACATCTTCTACTTGAGCATGGGGCCCATCCGATGGCCCAAAACAATACCGGAATGACTCCGCTCATATCTGCTGCGCACCACGGCCACGATAAAGCGATTGAGCCACTGCTCAAAGCTTCCGGGGGCAATGTCAACTGCAACGATGTGGACAAGCGGACTGCCCTGATCCATGCCTGCATGCGCGGCAATCTGGCTGTTGTCGAGATTTTGCTTGATAATTATCCCGTCAACTTGATGTGTCGCGATAGATGGGGCTCGACTGCCCTCTCCATGGCGGTACGCAATGGCCAAGCGGAAATAGTGTCCGCGCTTCTGAAGCGCCTCGAGCCGCATGAAGTCGATGAGGACAAGGACCAACTCGGACGGTCGGTCTATCTCTGGGCAACACGCAGCGACAATTGGAAAATGCTGCAGATTCTGCAAGAGTATTGCACGGCGCACGGCCTGGAACAGAACCTGAACAAGATCGACCGCAACTCAGTCGCCTTCCGCGCAGACATTTGCTGGTGCGATGTCTGCGGGCAGTGCAGTATCCATTACAAGAACACCAGCGCATGCACGGTCTGTGACGATGGCGAATTTCTCATCTGCGAGCATTGCCGTGAGTCAGAGGCCCATTGCCGGGGTAGAGATCACATGTGGCAAACCTTTTCGTGTGATGGGGAATAGCGGCGTCTAGAAAATATAAAATCACGCCAGTCAATTTGCAGCAAGCGTTGGATTACTTTACAGGAGGCCTACCAGGTATTGAGATTAATTAGAATTACGCATACAATCTTACTTTACAGAGCGTTTGCTACCTTTGTGCCCCAAAATAGTGCTCATTCTTCTGGCGGGATGGTGATTGCTTCTTCAGCCCGTCGCCGTGTTCAGTCACACAGCGCGAGGATGATTACACATCGCCAAGAATGATTTGGGACAGCAGACAGACATGTCGTACCAAGTGAAAAATCACCTAGAAGAATGCATAAAAAAAGAATAGGGCCAAGGCGCCGAATAAAACAAGCCGGTATCCATTCCTACAGCTGTTTTCGCCGCTACAGCTTCACCTTGCCATTCTGCATACGCTGCCACTCTGCCTTGCCAAACGGCACATACGTATCGCCCTTGAGCCAATACAGCGTGATATCCTCGCCCTGTTCGCCTACTGGGTTTACGCCCGCCCTTCTGAGCGCGACCTTTTGCTGCTTGTGCGTGCCAGTCGTCGACGAGGCGCTGCCGACCTCGTCCACGAGCCGAAGGAATAGCGGCACGGCGTACCGCGGCAGCGCCGCGCGCAGATGCGCGGCTAGGCTGAGCAGGACCTCTTCGGTCGGCGGCGTTGCCGACCCGCCGCGAAACGACGTCGCGGCGCACCCGGCGCGGCCGTCGTGGTGCGGCAGCTCGACGCCGTAGACATTGGCCTCGGCGACGGCGGGGTGCATGCCCATGACGTTGCCGACCTCCATGGTCGACACGTTCTCGCCCTTCCAGCGGAACGTGTCCCCGAGGCGGTCGCTGAAGAAGAGCAGCCCGTCGGGCTCCCATCTGAGCGCGTCGCCGGTGCGGAACCAGGCGTCGCCCTTGGTGACGACGTTCCGGAGCACCTTTTCCGCCGTCGCCTTGCTGTTTCTGTAGTAGCCCTGGAACTCGGCGTTGATGTTCTCTGCGGGCACCTTGATGAGCATCTCGCCCGTCTCGCCGACCCGGGCCTTTATGCAGAGCCCGTCGGCGTCGCGCAGGGGCGTGTCCGTCTCCCAGTCGTTGAGCACGATGATGGTCGCTCGGTTGTAGAGGAGCGTGCGGAGGAGCCAGCCGACGCGGGCGACTGCGCCCTGGGACAGCGAGTTGCGGCTAATGTTCCAGGTGCCCATCACGCCCTCGGTGGCCCCGTAAAACTCTACAACTGTATCAATGCCGAACCTTTCCTTGAACTTGGGCCAGACGTCGGCTCGAAGGCCGGCACCATATATCAGCTTGACGTTGTGCTTCTTGTCCAGGCTCTCCCCCGTCACTGGATCGCGCTCTGTCGGCGCGTCGAGCAGATATCGCAAGGCTTCGCCAATGTAGACGATGGAATTGGCCTTTGTTTCGCGAACCTCTCTCCAGAATGTATTCTTGGAGAATTTTTGACTAAAGGCGATTGTGCCACCTGCGAATAGAGTTGATGCCATCCCGACGAGAGCTCCAGCGCTGTGATAAAACGGCATGGACTGAGCTATTAGCGAATCCGTCAGGAGGACAGGCGCGGCGTTGTTTATTAGACTTACCGTGTATAGAGTGTGACCCTTTCCAAGACCCATCAAATTACGGGTAACGATACATAACCGAAGGATTTTGTGCCATGATACGACGGCAGCCTTGGGAAAGCCGGTGGTGCCAGACGTGTATATGAGAATGGCGAGATCTGCTTTACTTTCGATTCTCCGGTCTTCATCGGGGGAGCGAACCGCTGGACCATTGAGCGCGGTTCTTTGCACTTCGGGCGTTACGACGATAATTTTCATGGGGGAAACGTCCCCGCTGACCTCTTGAACGGAAGAGGCGACCGCAGGATCAACGAGACAGATGGTCGAAGTCGATATTCGCAAGCAGTGCGCCAGTCCCTTTCCTGTCAGAAGATAGTTGATAAATGCCGGCTTGGCTCCGATACTCCACAGCGCCATCCACGTAACGACAAACATGTCTGATGTCGTGTAGGCCATGGCGACGACTTGCCCGGGCTTGATGCCCAGCTCCGTCTTGAGCCAGTGTCCATAGCGAAGCACCGTGTCGTAGAGCTGTGCATACGTCCATGTTTTTCCCTGGTACAGAAGCAGAGGCAGATCTGCATGGTCGGCGCAGGTGGCCCAGTACTCCAGGTCGGAGAAGAGGCCGAGTCTTTGCGTCCGCTCCCTGTAGGCAGTCACCACAAGGCCCTGCGCGATGCACTTGGCCATGAAGAGGTCGTACCCAATGGACGCCTTGGCATTGATGTAGGCGAGCGCTCCAAGCGCCGCCGGGGCTGCAAGCGCAAGTGAAGCTATTTTATTAAGAGCGGGGGAAAAGGTTAGCTAGCTAGCATCAGGATAGCTCGACGACTTGGAGCGGCACATACCAGCCATGATGGGCTCAGGTCAGAATTGGAAGCAAGATGAAAAAAAAAAGAACGCAAGGAGTGAAAACAATCATCGTGGTTGCAAATGGATCTAGACATATGTCACGACCTGCCACTGGCATATAGCCGGGCGGTAACGGAGAAAGTCTGGGGTACCACCCCACCAGATGTGGCAAACATGCCGCCCCTTCGGACGGGCTGCCGGGGCTTGCGTGCCTTGGCAAGGACTGATTCACGGCCGAGTGCCTAAGGATGAGACACCAAGCAAGGGGTGGCATTGGCGGACATTCACGGCGGAAAGTTGGGCACGGCACGGAAGGTTGAGAGATCAGATCCGGCCATAATGATTGGAATTTCTGAAACATGTTCGCTGCTATTCCGAGGCTAAAGCAGCAGTAAAGTCGGCGCGGAAATGGGTTTCAGCTCAACTGTTCCGTCGGCCAGCCGGACTTGCTGCATTTGCATGAGCTATTTTGGGAGAAGATGCATTGCGCCCGCTGTTCAAGCGGCGACCTCACCAGAACCAGACTAGTCATCGCACTCTTGGCTAGGCTGTGAAGTAGGTCTGCAGTACTGCTTACAAGGCTTGAATTGACCAACACTTGAGCGAGCTTAATGCTCGAGTTGACTCTATTTGACTAGAATGGACAATGTTTACTCCTCTTTCTTTCCATGGCCATTCAATACAACATCTCCTGGTTCGCTTTACCTGAAAGCTCGGCTGCGCCCTGCTTTGCATGCGGATGTCCCCAGCTTGGGTGCTACTAACACGCGGGCGTTGACACGTCGCAAAGAAACGGGCGCAGTTTTGTGCTACGTGCCGCCGCTCTCGCTCCTGTTGTGCTTGCTTCTTTAAAAAAATCACTAGAGAGGCTGCTGATTGGCTGCAGCACTTTCTTCGGAGGAAAGCTGGCGACACTACTGTTCTGTATTATGTACACTGCGCGAAATTGCATCTCAAACATCGGGAGCGGGCCACGATCAGTCTCGATGACTGCCCGGAGTGAGCACTAGTTCATTAGTTCCCCAGGTGACGGCAACAGCTAGTTATCGACATCCGTCCGTCACTGATGAGCAGAACAGTGTTTTCTTAGCCTGTGACGTATTCTGAGCACATCCTGCAAGTAAAAGAGACCCGCTGCTTTTAATCATTTTTCTTGGGATTATTGCTCCGTAGCCTACTATCGGCTTTTGCTTCCAGTCGGCTATGCAACTTATGGGCACACACTAGCACTGCAGCAGCCCGCGCCGTACTCATACTCGGTCGCATGCGTTTTATTGAAAGCCATGCAGAAAATGAAAAGACTTGGCTATTTTGCCAGCTGCAGTGCGGCTTCGACCAATTTTCTCCGCTCTGAAAGCTTTTGGCTTTGGGCTATGAGGCTTGATGGGTTTCGGCTCAACAGCTGCTAGCTTTGCAAGGGTGCATCTGTAGTTAAAACTGGCGCCGGACTGATAGAGTTTCGGGAGAGAGAACCAAAAGAGCCAGCCTGATGATATGAGTTTGCGAGAAGCGTACATGTATTGTCTGGCTTAAGCATTGCCAGATAAGTGTGTGAGCAGCGCTGCCAGGGACGCGATGCAATTGGTCCACGGGGGCGGAGTACTATGTCCATATTCGGACGCACCAGTGTGCCAATACTTTTATCGCTGCATCCGCCGGTACTATGGCCTGTTTCGGGACGCGCAACGGCCGCTAGCTGCCGGCCAAGCTTTGCCGTTCGTGTAGTCAGATCTAGTGTACTGGAACGGGGAATCGGCCAAGAGTTCGTCGCAGAGAAAGCGCCGCAAGGTGACGCCATGCGGGGCCTCGAAGCTCGCGGGATCTCAAAGCCGCGGAAAGTGCTCGGTGAGCTGAACAGAGTCGTGGAGCTCAAAGAGTTTGACTTTGCGGCTGTATGAAGATCTTTATAGCTAGGGCTCGATTCGTCTCGAAACAAGGTCAGACACAGGACCCTGGCAACTGGTACGTGCGGAGCCTTTAGATACAGCAGACGAAAGTAATGGTAGCTGACCAATTGCACAGAGCATCTTCTTCCACGGAATAGGCTTTGCAGCCTCCACTTCCCTCTTTGGACAATGTAGAAGGCCTATCATGAAGCTGAAGCTCTCGAACCGCGATTCCGTAGCTTGCCTGTTACCCAGGTTCCGTTGCGCTTATAGGTTGACGACTCCTTGTAGGCGGGCCACGCAACAGCTCACCAGGTGGCTATAAAACGTCGACAATGCCCCGATGACAGAGACTGAGGTTTCAGAAACACCACTCAACCCTATTGCCAAACCCATCATACCTCACCTTTACAATCCCTGCATACAATATGGCCCCTCGTGACGGAGACCGTTTCGACTTCATCGTCGTGGGCGGCGGCACAGCCGGCAACATTGTCGCCGCTCGCCTCGCCGAGAACCCCAAGGTCAGCATTCTCGTCGTCGAGGCTGGCATCGGCTCCTCCAAGGACAACGAGGAGATCCGAACCCCCGGCCGCGCCATGGACATTCGTGGCAGCGAGTACGACTGGGCCTACAAGACAACCATGGTCAAGCGCGACGACTACGAGCGCATCGAGAAGCCCAACACTCGTGGCAAGGCTCTCGGTGGCAGCTCTTCGCTCAACTACTTCTCCTGGGTCCCCGGCTCCAAGGGCACCTTTGACCTGTGGGAGGAGTATGGTGGCAAGGAGTGGACCTGGGACCCTCTGGTCCCCTACCTCCGCAAGAGCGCCACGTACCACGACGACGAGGGCCTCTACCCAAAGGAGCTCCAGAAGATTGGCGTCGACGGTCCGATTCCCATTGCCCATGCCTCTCTGATGCCCGAGATGAAGCCTTTCCGTGAGCTCCTCACCAAGGCCTGGACCTCGACTGGCGAGCCCATGTCGGAGAACATCTTTGACGGCACCATGCGGGGTCTCGTTCATAGCGTCAACAGTATCTACCAAGGTCGTCGCTCTGGTAGCTTCCTCGCTGTGGCTGGAAAGTCCAACATCACCATCCTTCCCGAGGTGCACTCCAAGAAGCTCATTATCGATCAGGCCGATCGCACCGCCAAGGGTGTGACCGTCATTGCCTCGAACGGCGAGGAGCTCAACTTTTTTGCCAGCCGCGAGGTCATTGTCTCTCAGGGTGTGTTTGAGTCTCCCAAGCTGCTGATGCTAAGTGGTATTGGTCCTGCCCAGGAGCTTGCCAAGCACAACATTCCTCTCTTGGTCGACTCCCCTCATGTCGGGCAACATCTTTTGGATCACCCTGGTGTACCTTTTGTTCTCAAGATCAAGGATGCCTACTCCATGGACAGCCATGTTCTTCGCAAAGGTCCCAAGCATGACAAGCTGCTTTCTGCGTACAGCAACGGTCATCAGGGCGCCATGGGCTCTCCCTTCCTGGAGATGATTGGTTTTCCCCGTATCGACAAGTATCTGGAAAAGTCCTCCGAGTACCGCAAGGCCAAAGCCGACAACGGCGGCAAGGACCCCTTCTGCCCTTACGGCCAGCCTCACTTTGAGCTCGACTTTATTCCGCTCTTTGGCAGTGCTTTCCAGTGGCACTTTCCCCACCCCAAATCGGGCAGCTACATGACCGTCATGGTCGACCTCGTCCGCCCCGTTTCCGAGGGCGGCACCGTGACGCTCAACAGCGCCGATCCCCTCGAGCAGGCCAACATTAACCTGAACTACTTCAACAACGACCTGGATATTATCGCCATGCGCGAAGGTATCCGATACACCTATGACGTCCTGCTGCACGGCGACGGCTTCAAGGACATTGTCGAGGCAGAGTATCCCTGGGAGATGCCCCTCGATGATGACGAGGCCATGAAGCGCACCGTGTTGGACCGCTCTCAGACGTCGTTCCACCCGTGCGGTACCGCACGCATTGGCAAGAACATCCAGCAGGGTGCCATCGATCCTAGCCTGAAGGTCTACGGCGTCAAGAACCTGCGTGTCATTGATGCTTCTTCGATTCCCGTCATTCCCGACTGCAGAATCCAGAACTCTGTCTACATGGTGGCTGAAAAGGGAGCGGACGCCATCAAGCGCGACCACAAGGATCTCTACGCTTAAATTGCACTATTTTACTGGAAAGCGTATAAATAATACAAATTTCTTAATTACTACATTTGTGGCCAGAAAGACTATGCACGACTATCTCATCATTTGCAGTATCATTATAGAATTATCTCAAAGCATGGCGAATGTATTGGATGAGATGCACTGCATTTGCATATTCCGCTTTCAACATCTTAACACGAGCTTTGTACAAACTGAGCCACGATTGTAACAAAACTCGAATCGGCTTTCATTTGAGAAATTAGGCTTAACAATATATTAAAAGAGTAAAATTGTCTCAATGACATACATCTAGTTGCTATGACTGCCTTTGCCCTGATACTTGGGGTTTCCCGGCCCTCTGCGCTCCATAATAATAGGCCCATCGCCAAATCCCGACTCTATCACCGTCATGTCCATGTACTTTTGATAGAACGGTACCGACTTTTCCCTGTCACTTGTAAACAAGAGACTTCGGCGCAGGTACGGAATTTCCTCGATGAGCTGCTGAACGCACTGGACTATCCACTTGCCGAGGCCTTTGCCCTGCACGGCGGGGTCGACCCAGACATCAGTCATGTAGAGAAACGTTGTGTAGTCGGTAATGCAGCGCGCGAAGCCGAGAAAAGAATCCTGGCCGTTGTCCTTGCGGAAAAGACTCAAGCAGAGGGAGTTCTCAAGTGTATATCTCATGTATTCCAAGGGCAGGGCGTTGGCCCAGTGAAACTCTTTGGAGTTGAACACGTCGATTAGCCGCGCCAGAGGAACAGACGACGAGTCCGTGGTGATCAGATAGCCGTCACATCGCCATTCGCGGCTTTGAAAGTCGATGCGTAAAGCAGCCATTTCAGTCAAATTGAACAAGAGTGCTTGTTATGCGCATGGAAGTGTTTGTCGCATTGAGTTTTTGCGAGAGCTTGTTCAACGGTGCGGACACTCTTGGCAGCTATAAATGAGTCGATTTAGTTTCTGATGTCGATGTATAGTGGAAGCAGACTCCAAGAGAAATTAGCCACTTTTATCATGCTTCAGTAGCTATGCACACTGATACTTGTATGAGGGGAATTCTGGGATTTCATGGTGGGCAGGCTGTATGCGGGGTGACGCTTAACGCCGGACGAGGCTCTCGGCGATTAATCGGACAAGAAGTGGTAAAACAGACTTTGAAACGAAGGATATGTCTGGCTATGCAATTGAAAGCAGTCATACCAAGTGCTTGGCCGCATCCTCCGAAGCCAAGATCTACGCATTCATGCAAGTAGCTCACGGAATGCAGAAACCGTTGGTGGCCCATAAGCCGACAGCGCATTCCGGAGGTAAGCGGCCGGCGACCATGTCGAACAAGTATTTCGTCGATAGTTTCTGCGACCTTGCTCGATTAGACGTCGGCCCATGTTGAAGACGCATGCCCGCACCGACGAGAAACTAGATAGTCAGCTGTAGTTGGAGTCACCAGCGTCCGATTGTGACATACTGCGCTACTATGACAGCCATTTTCTGCAGGTTAAAACATCAAAAAACAGAGTTTCGACTCATTCTTCGTTTGTTGCCCAGTGCTATGCGTGAAATTCATAACAAGGCACGGTCTTGGTGGGACGGGGGGAAATCGATTTAGCAGCCAAACCAGGCGAGTCTGTCACACGTCAAGTCATATCGCAGTACACAAGTCAAGTATCTCCTGTTTGTTGGTTACTCCTCTCTTCCCAGGATAGTTCTCTGCTGTCTTAGATTGTCAACAAACTATTAGTTGTCCCGGTTTATTGTAACAAGCCCACTTCCATTCTAGCAGCCAACTAGTGGCACACTCCAGTTGGAACAGTAAAGTCTTCCTTTCTGGTATCGCCAAACTTGGCATTCTTTCCAAAGCCCCTCTTAGCAAATGCTTTCCACAGCTCACATTTATTAGCGCCGCCCGTCAGCGCAACATCCGCATCGATAATCGCGTCGCGAGACTGCACCATGTTCGGGTTGCAGGGCTGCAGCGCAAACGAGTCAATCACGAGCTTCATCGCAAGGTACTTTCCGTCGGTCGGCACGCCCTTGGCGTCGAATTTCGGCAGTTGGGCGTCGGTGTTGCCGTGCTTGTCAATCAGGTTCCAGAGCATCTCGTACAGAACGCTCGCCCAAATGGTGCCAATGTCGTGGACCTCGGTCAGGCCGTTGACGGAAGCGTACGTTAGAGGGTTCACCGTCATGTTTGTCGAGTAGGGGTACTGGCGGTAGCCGTTGGGCTTGTTGGAGATCCAGTGCCCAAAGTAGACAATCTTGCTGCGGTTGAAGCGCTTCTTGGTGTGGATGGCAGTGGCCATAAAGTCGGACCAGCCCTCGCCCATGCCGCCCGCCTCGGTACCTCCCAAGCAGCCAGTGTTGTCGGGGCCGCCAGTCATGCGCATGGAAACTAGGATTGTCAGCCAAGTCGGAAGAAGTATGGGCGTAATCCTGACTTACCGCCGTGGGTGAATTCGTGCAGCACTACACTCGTGTCAAAGGCCGAGTCCCGCTTCGGTACAGAAGAGTTCCAAACACCTAGGCGCATCTGCCCCAGTCCGCCGTCTGGGAACGTCACAAAGCCAGCGCCATTTTCAGCAAAACCGTCTTGAGCATTGAGCACGGCTGCGTCGCCGCCTTTGCCACCGTGACCATTGTTATTTGTCTGAAAATTACCCGCCTTTTCATTGAACCCGAGATGCCACAGTAGATCGTGATATTTGTTGATGGTGTAAAAGAGCTGCGTAACCGATGCATTGACCATCTGCTCCGGCTCAAGCTTGTCCGAGTAAGGGTATGCAAAGTTCCTGGTGTCACTTTCTGGCTTGACCGTGTTGCTGCCGGTTCCGGTAAAGTCTGCCTGGGCATGGGCATTATTTCCCCAGGTTGTAGTGTAGTTTGTCTCCCCGTCACCGAACCAAGTAAATGGCGACGCTTCATTGTCCCATGGGTCATGAACGACGGCGCGCTTGCCATCGGTGGGGTCTGCGACATCCCAAGGGAACACTTGGAACGAGCTGCTGAAGCTAAAGACATGATCGTAGACGCCATATATTTTATCGTTGGTTTTGGCGTCGATGTAACTCCGGAGGAAGTTGTGCGTGGTATCCGTTTCGACTCTCCAAGTGAGCTGGAGTTTGCCATCAGCGTCAATGACGTATGCCAGCTTCATGACGGGGTCTCTATCGACTCCCGAGACAGACTTGGCAATGAATGTGTTGGTTTCAGTAGCATCTGGCTCCGCAATGCTGTTCGTCACGTCAACAGATAGCCCAAGGATTTTGGCAGCGCCCGCCAAGGCGGCAATGGGGTCAGTGAGGCCTGTCTGCAAATGAATGTCTGCGCTGGGCAGCTCTCCGGCGTAGAAGTTGTTGCTGAAGGAAAAGACATCGCCGTCGTTTCCAATATTGACCTTGAAGTCGGCATTGTCAATGTCAATTCCGTGGAGCGTCTGCTTAAAGTTGACGTGGGTGACGCCGCTGGTGCTGGTGTAATGGTCTTGTGCCAGGCGGAATTCAACACTGGGGACAGTCTTTTTGACAAAGGCCAGTGCGGCGTCGACGGGCATTGCACTTGTGGGCAGGTTGATGTGACGCTTGCTTTTGTCTCTGCTGTAATTTGGCGAATAATGGGCCAGGTCCGGCATAGCATATTTGCGCACATCAATGCCTCTGTTGAACAGGCCTCCTTTGGCGTGGGCGCCGTGCGCACTCGCGGTCGCGGCACCTAGAGCAAGAATTACTGCCACCAATTGCATGTTTATCGTGTTTTAAAAGGATAAATAGAGACAGAAAGCGATTTCTCTTGATGTCGGCCGCACTATATACTGTTCCCGGGCACTTCCAAACTCGGTCACCACCGCCCGGCACCTAGTTTACAATCAAGCGCTACTGTGGCCGTCAGCTTACTTTTGAGCAGAATGAGGGAGGTGAAGACTCGTGCTAAATCCTTTGAATCCGTCGAATGCCTGCTTTTAGGAAGCCGCTTTGGGATTTTTCATATGATGGGGAAAACGGTTGGCTTTCAAACTTGGTTTGCGCAAGGATGATCGGAATTTTTGAACACATCGAGCGCAGTTCAGCAGCATTCATGTTTCAACTCAAGACCAACATAGTATTGTGTACCTTCAAAGTTGATACTTCAGCTCCGAGTCCTAATCTGGAAGTCAAACCTTCGATTACTCCTCCAGGTTTGGTTATGCTGATGAAATGCTATCTTAGCCGGTGCAGGGTAGGCCATCACACGGCCCCGGTGCTGCAATGTCAGACGTCACGAAGTTGATCTTAGAGCGATGAGTCTGTGTTCCCATGTCTGATACCTCATTATTACATCGCATTCAATTTGTTGTGTTGTTACCATGCGCCAACTAGCTTTGCGCCGAGAGCCAGGCGTATACAATTGGAGATCATCGTAGTACGAAGGTGTTCATAAGTGTTTTTTAGCTACAGGCTTAGATAGTTACGCGGTATGCCAAAGGGATCGTTCGGCTCAGTCAATTTATCAAGCCTGTTTAGATGATTGTTAGTTCGACAATCAAAACTTTTTTTGCACATCTGTTAGCCAAGTACAAGACAACAATAAACCAACTCATTCACCGATCACGTCACGTTATCGCGGAGCTGATCAGGCTGCCTAGCGCCGCTTTCTAGTCATCCTTGCCGACTACGATGCCTTGATCCTCCTTCTGGATTTCTACAGTCCACTACAACAGTCATTTGAGCCGCAAAAATGGCAGATGCGGAAACGAGCGATGAATGCGCTCAGTTTTTGAAGGCGTCTGGCTTCCATCAGCACTTCTCTTTGCCCGCAACACCGGAACGCGATGCGCTCAATATTAGCTACTCGGATCTGGGACGCCAGCCCACTGACGAACAGTCCAAACCGCCGCCGGTTCTATTGTTCATGCCAGGAATGTTGGCCTCACGTTTCGAAGCGGTACTACTACACACTGTTGGCATCAAGATGGGCGTGCGCATATTGACAATTGATCGGTGAGTATACTCGCCAGCAGTATAAATGCGAATGCAGCAGAGTGTTAATGTCACGCAGATTCGGCCTTGGCCAATCTACAAATGTCCCCCTCGCGCAGAGGATCAGCACATGGGTCGAGATTGTCCCAAAGCTTCTCGCACATCTCGACATCCCGCACGTGGCGATGGCCTCGCACAGTGCCGGCACTTTGTACCTGCTGAACACGCTTTACAGCTGCCGGCAGATCCTCTCCCCGACGCGACCCTACGCCGTTCTCCTAGGTAAGCATACTGACCCCGAACAAGAACAATGGATGGTCAGTAACAGACACGTGCAGCGCCGTTTGTCGATATCAAGCACTCGGGCGTCAAGTTGCTGCAGGCGGCTCAGTTCGTACCAGATGCTGCTCTTCGCCATTTTGACAGTATAGCCAAGTCGCTGAATACCTATGTCGAGCCCGTCATTGGCTCTAGCCTTAGCCTTGTGGACAGTTGGTTCTCAAGCGCTGCAGAACCGGAGCCGGCTGTAGCTGCAAGACAATTGCGTTGGCAGTCCGAGTATGGCATGTCAAATGTTTTTCTGGATTCGGTACTTCAAGCCGCTATTCGCGCTGCCATGGCCGAGGATACCCGAGGCTTGAATGACGAGACAAGACTCTGCTTAAAAAAGGGCGTCACATGGGATGAGTGCGAGGACTTTGACGAATTCGTCAAGAGACTCGCTGCGCGGGAGGATCAGGGCACCGCGGGGGGGAAATTACGAGTCAAAATACTGTTTGCGCAGCAAGACTCTATGATTGGGCAGCGTGGCCGGCAGTACATGATGGAGTGCTGGGAGCGCAATTGCCGCACCGAGACGGGGCAAGCCTTTGACGTTATTGCCAAGACGGTCGACGACACGGATCATGATGGCGTGCCTGGAAGGCTCAATGTTCTGGAGGAAATTCTAGGAGACGTGCTGGGAGAGGTCGAGGTAGCTGAGCTTGACATTTAGTTTGTTCTTCTGCAGCCTAGCTGATTTGTTCTTCATTTGCGCGGGCAGTGACAAGTATAAAGTCTAGAGGATGCTCCCGTCAATCGTCTTGAAGAAGTTGAGGATGCTGTACTGCCGCAAGTTGCAATCCCGAATTCATGAACAATACCGCAAATAAAGCGCGTCTCCGCCAGGGAGTTTCTGCCCCGGATTGTCGTCAACATCGCCAGTTGTGCAACTGTCGCTCAAACACAACCTGGGAAAAACAGGCGGATACGTAAGTCAGACCTTGTCAATCTTTCAATAGAGCTGGTAAACTGGAGCGACCGAGTAGTAGATGTATAATGCTTTGCATAACGGATATTTTGAGCGAGCAAGTAAAACTGAAAAGCACGTGGAGCAACTGCACCACAATTCTTCGGCGAGCACGCTGCCACTGACGAGCGCTCTCCAACAGAACTGGCGATTTCCATCTTTGCCAATCATCATCATCATCATGGCCGCAAAACTTGTTGAAAAATACGAAATCAATGCTGACATGGGCGAGGGCTTTGGCCGATGGAAAATGGCAAGTGCTCGCATTCAAGTTACCCCGCAGTGCCGAGCGTCGACTGACAGCATTCCATGACCAGGGCCCTGATGAGGAACTCATGCCACTAATTGACGCCGCAAACATTGCTTGCGGATTCCACGCCGGCGACCCCTCGATTATGCTCAACACGATTCGCCTGTGCAAAAAGCACGGCGTCAAGGCTGGCGCCCATCCTGGTCTTCAAGATCTGTTTGGCTTTGGCAGACGGAAAATGGAAATTGACCCCGCCGACATGTACGCCATGATCCTGTACCAAGTCGGCGCACTCAAGGCCATGCTGGACTCGGAGGATGTCGAGCTTTCTCACATTAAGCCGCACGGTGAGCTATTCTTCTACATGCAGAGGGACACTGCCATCATGCGCGCCGTCCTGGAAGCCTGCACGACTTTCAAGGTGCCCGTTTACGCCTGCCAGAATGACGAGCAGGAGCGCATGTGCGCTGAGCTTGGAATACCATTCCAGGGCGAGCTGTACGTGGATATCGACTATTCGCCGGAAGGGAAGCTCATCCCTCGGGCGCACTCGCAGCCGTCGACGCCCGAGCTGTGCTATGAACGTGCTGCTGGTGCAACGCTGAGGGACACGACCAAGGATGCGAATGGGACCGAGTTCAAACTGGGATTCGAAGGCCGCCCTTTCAGCATATGTCTACACTCTGATGTGCCCACTGTTCTTGAGAATGCAAGGCTTGTGCGAAAGGCAGTGGATGAAGCAAACAGGGCTAAATTGTGATAAAACAACTTCGATGTCAACTATGTTCGAGAAATCAGGATGGAATGGCACCCCAACAGCATTTTACAAGTCGACCTCATCTTGGTAGTGACCTCGACCACATTTTACCAGTCAACCTCATCTTGGTAGTCTTTGCACTCCTGCTCTATTTGTATGGCAGCAGAAATAATCCCACTGATTCACAGGTGTGTAGATGATGGCCTGTTTCAGAAGATGTCAAGGTGTGCATAGACTGGCAACAGGTACAGCAGACACATGTCTGGCAATTGCTATGTTATGGCAGCTACCAATGCCTCTTCCATTGTGAATCGAGAGAAACACTTGGCAATGCCAAGATGAGTGCCGGTTTCTGTCGACCATCTGCCGCACTGTGTACCGCGATTTCGAGGGGAAAGCGGGGAAGGCGACCGGAGATGATATGGCCGCAGGACGCTGGCCTTGACGCCATACATAATAAAGCGTTCAAGGCTCATCGTGTTAAACACATGCGTGGGCTACAGCTTGGCGTATTACTATAGTCTTCGACGGTACTCTATTCTCTCAGCCATGGGCGAGATCAGCACCAGCCCAGAGCCGTTGCGCCACATTCGCAAGGTCTTGATAGCGAACCGGGGTGAGATTGCTGTCCGGTGCATAAAGGCCTGCAACGAGTTGGCGGTTCACAGTATCGCTATATTTACCAACGTAGACGCAACGTCGCTACACGCAAAACTTGCAGACGAATCCGTCCTGCTACCGGGCGATGATGGAACCGCTTACACGGACAGGCACGCTCCGCTGCTTCGAGCTTGCAAGTACAGCCTCGCGCTAATCATATTTACAGCGCCTCAATTCTGGAAATATGCAAACGCGTGGATGCAGATGCTGTAATCCCAGGCTACGGCTTCCTGAGCGAAAATGCCGAGTTTGCCGACGCCGTCAGCGCGGCTGGCCTCGTGTTTGTGGGACCATCGTCGGCATCCATCAGAGCAATGGGCCTGAAACACGAAGCGCGAGCCATTGCATCGGCTGCAAGTGTCCCCGTCATCCCCGGGACCCTACTCCTTGAATCGGCATCGGAAGCTTGCGACGCCGCCCGGGCGCTGGGATTCCCTGTGATGCTCAAGGCCACGGGCGGCGGCGGCGGCATGGGTTTGCAAGTCTGCAACTCGGAGCAAGAAGTCAATGATGCGTTTGTCGTGGTACAAAGCCGGGCCAGCACACTATTCAAAAACAGTGGCGTCTTTCTGGAAAGGTACTTTCCCAACTCGCGCCACATCGAGGTGCAGGTTGCTGGCAACGGAGACGTCGTCGTCGCCTTTGGGGAGCGCGAGTGTTCCCTGCAGAGGCGACATCAAAAGGTAATTGAGGAATGCCCCAGCCCGTTTGTCGAGCGACGTCCCGGCATGAGGAAAAAGATGCTCAAGGCGGCGACAAGCTATGCTTCCCAGCTCGGTTATAGAAGTGTGGGCACAGTCGAGTTTCTCGTAGACGACGAGACGGCCGACTTTTTCTTTCTCGAAATGAATACGCGATTGCAGGTCGAGCATGGTATTACAGAGCTCTGCTATGGAGTCGACCTCGTCCATCTCATGCTCCGACAGGCAGACAATGAGCGCGGCGGTAGACCAGGAATACCATCAAGTGATCTCGAGAGCCTCGCGAGCGAAACACCGCGAGGTTGGGCTATTGAGGCTCGCGTTTACGCTGAAGTACCGCTTCGCAATTTTGCTCCCGCGCCTGGCGTTTTGCAATACGTTCGGTGACCGGAGGGAGCCAGCATCCGAGTCGACACATGGGTCAGCAGCGGCCAAACTATCACACCATTCTACGATCCCCTAGTTGCAAAGATCATGGTTCACAGCCTCGGTGGCCGATCGGCCGCTCAGGCCTTGATGCTCACGGCACTAGCCGATACTGCGCTTCAGGGTACGCAGACCAACATGGAATATCTCGCCAAGGTTGTTGCATCCCCCATGTTCTCTGAGGGCGAAACTTTGACAAATTCTTTATCCACGTTCAAATTCGAGAGCTGTTCTCTACAAGTACTGGACCCCGGTGTCCTTACCACGCTGCAGGACCACCCTGGCCGCGTCAATGTAGGCCACGGTCTACCTCCTGGTGGGCCGATGGACGATCTCAGCGCCCGCGTTGCGAATATTCTGGTTGGGAACGAGCCTGCAGTGGAACTTTTCGAGATTACTCTGGTCGGGCCAGAGTTGCTGTTTCACGAGGCCGCCGTCGTGGCAGTCTGCGGTGCTAAAATGCCCCTCGCTCTAGAACCGAAGGCACGCAGTGGCACTTTTGCCCGTCCATGGGGGCTTCTATCCTCTTTACTCTCCTAGAGGGAGTGCCACAGCAATTGTGGTCCAGGCTGATTGTCGACAAAGGTCAAGTCTTGAAGCTTGGGCGAGTGGAAGGCGATGGCACTCGCGCCTATCTCGCGGTCAAAGGCGGCTTTCCGCAAGTGCCCAAATTTCTAGGATCGAAATCGACCGCACCAGAGCTCGGCATCGGCGGCGTTCAGGGAAGGAAGCTGCAAGCAAATGACATTCTGGCCCTTAATCCCTACTCACCTAGCTGGGCTTTGCAAACCTCTCCGCTATCCCTGCCGCGAGAATGTGTGCCAGACTTTAACTCTAGCAAGGCCATAACCATTTGCTGCCTCGACGGACCTTATGGATTTGAAGACATTCTCTCGCCGCAAGGACAGTCAGCGCTGTATGAGTCCGAGTGGGTTGTGAGCCACAACAGTAGTCGCAGCGGCGTGCGTCTGTCCGGTCCACGGCTGAAATGGGCTCGCGCCTCCGGAGGCGGTGGCGGGTCGCACCCATCCAACGTCTTTGACTACGGATACCCAAACGGAGGCGTCAACTTTACCGGCGAATCGCCCATCATCTTTGCTCATGACCGCCCTGGTCTGGGAGGCTTCGCCTGTCCGACGACGGTATGCTCCGCAGAGATGTGGAAGATCGGACAGCTAAAAACAGGAAACCGGGTGCGCTTCCAGTCTGTCTCTTATGAAGATGCTTTACGGCTTTCCAAGAGAAAAGATGAGTATCTGGAAGCTGCTTCCACATATGCAAATGGAGGTGCCTGCTCGATTCCCTCGCCGCATGTTGAAGTTGCCAAGGCACCAGCGTCATCGATCCTACATCAAGTACCAGCGTCGGGCAGCCATCCCAGGGTAACATACCGACAGGGAGGCGACACTAGTATCATTGTTGAGTATGGAGCGCAAATGCCAGACTTGCGAGACACAGCTTGCGTACATCTTCTTTTAAAGGGATTAACTGCTGCTCAGCTGGGCGGGGTCCGAGGCGAGCCCAACTTTGCCACACTCACTGTCCACTTTGACCCTCGGACAACGGCCAGGGAAACTCTTTTGGCAAGGCTAATCCAGTTGGACGATGACGCCGGGGAAATTACTGGAATTCGGATACCGGCGAGAGAAGTGAGGCTTCCGGTCTGTCTTGACCATTCGTCCTTTGCTGAATCGAACCAGCGCTACATGGAGCACATTCGGCCCACGGCGGCCTACATGCCCGACAATGTGGAATACCTACGCAAGAACAACGCCCTCGCTACTCGACAGGAAGTGTTTGACTCGATTCTTGAAGCGCCATGGCTGACTGTCGCCGTCGGCTTTTTCGTCGGAACGCCCATCCTGTACCCTCTGGACCCTTGGCGCGTGCTCACCGGTCAGAAATACAACCCCACGCGCATATACACGCCGCGAGGCTCCATCGGCCTCGGCGGCTCGCTGGCTGCCATATATCCGGTTGCTGCGCCGGGAGGATATCAGCTCATGGGCCGCACGCTAGGTGGGTGGGACGCGGCCGGCAATCGACCGGGCTTCTCCCCAGACAGGCCCTGGCTGTTTAAAGAGTTTGACCTGGTCAGGTTTTACCAAGTGTTGGAGGAAGAGTACAGCCAAATTGAGCAAGACTTTGAGGCGGGCCGATTCATGTTTGACATTGCCGAGACGACGATAGACATGGATGAGTACATTGCCAAGTTTGACGAAGCGGTGAGGGACCCTGCGTACCAGGCGTGGCAGCAGAAGAAACAAGACGCAGCAAACGAGATGTCGGTGCTGGAAGAAAAGTTGTACGGCGAGTGGGTGGCGGCCAAGGAATCGAGCACGGTCGATGCGAGCGAGCTGGACGAGGACGAGGAGAATGACAATGTCGCTCTGATCAAGTCGCCCGTGGACGCCAACGTCTGGAAGATCCTCGTCAGAGAGGGCGATGTGATTAAAAAGGGCCAGACTGTGGCGATACTGGAGGCCATGAAGATGGAAATAAGCATCGCGGTGAGCGACAAGGAGGCCGGCTTTGTGGTAGCGGCGATATATCAGCCTCCGGGTAGCGTTGTTAGTCCAGGAAAGATCATGATAAAGACCACGCGAGAAGGATAGCGCGCGACTTTGATGAAAAGCAACTGTCACGTCGTTACATTGTCTAGTGTATCAATGTTTGCAATCATCAGTGTCTGCAATGGCAATGTAGAAACATTTCAATAATTCAATGGTGCAAATTAAAGCAAACCGAAGCCTTCACCGTGTAAATTAGTTAGTCTCAGTCTTGATTATCGAATCCAATTCGACCCCCTGAATCAAGTCTGTCGCGGGCTGCCGCCGCGAATATTGGTGGGGTGATCAAATACGAGTGTTGGAAAGTCTGTAAGTTATTTGGCAACGACAGTCCTCCGCCATGCGAGCATAGAATTACAGTATAAGCCCTCGTGGGAGCCTGGGAATAACCACAAAATGCAAGTTCAACTTAACGCGCCTCAGAAACGAGTCGCATGATTTTTCGGGAGTTTGAGGGTGCAATAGCGTGACTGTTCCGGATTCGAAGGCAGACAGTGGGCTGATTCTTGTATCAAGTAGGCTGATTTTGCTTGACAGCCATCTGCGCCTTGCCTAATTTGGGTCAAACAACAACTGCGAAAAGCAACCCCGAGATACAACCCTGATCGGCACTGTGCTTTGGTAGCGAGTCGGGATTAGCGTGCTTCTGACCGACAGGCGCGCCGGCGCAGCGGCGGCCGCTGGTTCATCTCCTGGTGGCAGGCGGATCACCGCATCGGCACCCAGCGAGCGGCTGTATATAAACGACACGTTTATACAGAGTACATCTGATCGAGAAGAAGCTGGCCCACGCCCTTGAGTGGGTATCGGCGACCCCGGGACTTCCCGCGACAAACCCACGGCCAAAGTTGCGACTTTGGATTCTTTAGCTCCTGGACTTTTTCAATTCCTTCGCCAGTGACATCCCTTTTGCTTTCGCCCGAGTCTTTTGCAGAGAGCCGGCAGCGCTGTAAGCCGCGGGATAACACTCCACGATTTCGCTTCTCTGCATCTGACAGGACCGCCAATTGATCACCCGTCGACGACAATGATTTTCACGCGCAGTGTTTCTCTGACCAACTTCCTGGTGGCGAGCTCCGCTCTAGGGTTCCAGGTGTTTGTGCTGTATCCTTGGCACAAGGAGCTGGACGCCGGATTCGAGGAGCTGAAGCGGGAGCATCTCAAGGTCCTGGACGCCGTGGGAAGCAGCCTCAGCGTCCAGCAGCAAAAGACATTCTCCGACAAGTTGAACGAGGGGAAGCGCGAACCTGGTTCGAGAAGGTGGTGGTGGCTGTAGATGCCCGTGTAAAGGCGAGCTTCTATCCCCGGTCCAAACCATTTACTTACGGCTTTTTAGCGCCATCTCTGTCGCTGCACATACCATGGGGGCTGGCGAGGCAGTTCCTGTCGTTCGACGCAAACTTGTGCCGACCCTAAACAACAAAGCTATAGTCACCGCTAGCCAGAGCAGTGCGGACATGTCCTTGTACGCAAGATATGCCTTGGCCGGTGCATTTTGCTGTGCATTCACACATGCAATCCTGACTCCCGTCGACGTGTAAGCAATTATTATGCTGTCGCTGCGGCAGCTGGGTCCGTCTCGATTGGTCCGCTTCGCAATGCGCCTCGCTCAAGGCTGTGGGCAATCGACGCTGATGCTTCCCTGCCGCGCCGGCCATGAACACTTCACTGACGACATGTTTTGCCTCCCAACTAGTGTCAAGACCCGCATACAACTCGATCCGATCAAGTACGACAGCAGCCTTTACAAGAGCGCACGGCGAATTTTGCAGCTGGAAGGGCCGGCTGCCTTTTTAACAGGACTGAAACCGACAGTTGCAGGATACTGTTTCCAGGGCGGCTTCAAGTTTGGCGGCTACGAGTTCTTCAAGGCACAGGCCGTCGACTACTTCGGACATTCGACCGCGGCCAATAACCGCAACGCGGTGTACCTTGCATCGGCCGCGGCGGCAGAGTTCCTGGGCGACATTGCACTGTGTCCGTTTGAATCTGTTCGCATTCGGCTCGTCTCCCACCCCACCTACGCAAATAGCTTGATTGGGGCACTGGCAAAGATGAGCAGGGAGGAGGGTCTGCGCGGCCTATACTCGGGCCTGGCGCCTATCCTCCTCAAGCAGTACGTATCAGACTCCGTATCGGACCATTCAAGAGGCTGACGCGACTGCGGTCCAGAATCCCATACACCATGGCGACATTTCTAGTGTACGAGAAGGCGATGCAGACAGCGCATGCCGTGGTGGACAGGGAAAGCCTTTCCGCGGCCGGGGTCAGTGGCGTCAATCTCGGAGCGGGGCTCGTTGCTGGTCTGGCCGCGGCGGTCGTCTCTCAACCGGCAGACACCATTCTCAGCAAGATCAACAAGGACAGAGGGCATGCGGGCGAGGGTTCGACGCGCCGGTTAGTGCGCATCGCGATGGAGCTGGGGCCGCGTGGTGCATTCACCGGCATGCAAGCCCGCTTGGTCATGGTGGGCGCGATGACGGCTGTTCAGTTTGGCATCTATGGGAATGTGAAAAAGGTATGTTTGCATGTTGAGCACCCGACCCTGTTGTATGACGTGTGCCAACGGGCATGCTAAAAAATTTGATTCGTAGCTTTTCGGTGCAACGGATGGAGTGGAGCTGACATGAGGAGAACATCCCGGGGTACTATGATGCGGATTTTGGCGTGGAAGCTTGTCTAGAGGACGATAAGTAGAGGTTTAGACTGGGCGAGATTGTATAATAGAATGACGAGGCGAATGGAACATGGCTTTGTGGACTAGTCGTGGCATTACGACAGCTGAGTTGTGAGCTGGCGTTTTCCAAATTTCTTGATTTGAACGAGTCTTTTCGACATGACAGTGTCGACGAACTTGCGCACGATGAGCATCTGACTGTTCCTCGAGGTCATCAATAAATGTAGATTGTGGCAGATGCTAATTATCGTCTTCTAGCGAGTGGTCTTGACTGATAATGCGGTGAAAAGGGTCGCGGCTAAGATGCTGCAGCCACATTGTTGAATACATACGGGACGGTGGGGTCTGCTTGGAAATGCAAAGAAACAATGGGGTTTTCAGCCGTGAAATGAGCCATCGATCCGAAATATGACTGGTGGTTAGTGCAGCCTCCTCGGCGTACAGCGATCCTAATAGTATCGAACAAACGCAGGGCACAAGCTGGAGAAAGGGTTTCAGTGCCAAAGCCCAACTCGGAGCGAAAATAGATATGCCAGCGGCAATTTACGCCGCCCTTTCCGGTGTAATAGATATAAGCCGTCCTGCACAAGAATTCTTAGGTGCGATACGAGATTATTAGTAGCCTTCGTTAGGCATAATCAAGCTAGCTAGTCAAAACAGGAAAAACAACTATAGCCCTATAGACCTATAAGATATATCTTTAATAATATAGTTAATATTATAATAATCTCCTCTATCTAAGATAACTTTGCTTTCTTTACTTTCTTTACTTTCTTTACTTTTTCTAACTCTATTTTTTATTTCCTTTACCTAATATATAATCTTTATAGGGGGGAGGTGCTTGGAAAGGGTAATTGGCTTGGCTGTGGTGTGTATGGGGAGAGGCAGACTGGGGAATAGCGGTGCTGCCCGCTTCAGTCGTGGCGGTGTTATTCGTTGTAGTCGTGGCGATGCGGGGTCGGTATGGGGGAATGTGCTGGCAGTTTTTTGAGTGGCAAGGCTTGTTTTGGAAATGAAGTCTCGATATAATCTTGCAAACCCATGAGGATAGGATGCATAAGCCGACAATGCTTAGACCAACGGTGAAATATTGCTGCACAAAGATGACCACGAAACCAATGATCAGTACTGCCGACCATATTGTCACCATAAGCAACTGTACAAGGCGGGAGCCAAAGTGTGGGTTCGTGATATCAAGGCATATTTCAATCTGGATCTCGAGGCTGAAGAGGAGCGCGATGACCACGTAGACTACTTCTAATATTAGTAAGAAATTTCAATATACAAGCAATAAACTTACAGATGGCGTGCACAACTATAGCGTTGGGGGCCACGCCGTCTTGTCATGTTAAGGTTGAGTTCATTGTGGCCAATAATGGTAGTCGTAGGGTGATTAAAAAAAAGTCGAAAGTTCCAAATTGTAAAAGAGTGTGAGATGTGGAAAATCGATGCTGAAGGAGGGGAGAATCGACAAGGTGACGAACGGGGGGGCTCTGTGCTATACCCCCTCCTCCTCCTTTGTAGTTACTTCCGTGGCTTCTAGACAGGCGTCAATCTGACTTTCCATCTCATCATCGACTCGGCAACACGATCGCGCGCGATCAGAGCAAGTGGGACCATTCTCGCCTAATGACACTCTGATCAAGACCAGCAACGAGCAGCAGTTCCCGGACAGACCGGACTTGGCAGACGCAAAAAAAGGGTTCAACCAATGACTGCACAAAGTATGGCAAAGAAACGAAATACGAAATAGCTTCCCTCCATCCATGCTCAGCGTAGCCCAGATCCGGGCGCCACGCGCTTATCGAGTTTTGGGCCTCGACTCAATCGACGCCCATGCGCAATCAAGCCAGTTGGCATTGCAACAGGGACAGGCGGCTGCGGCCCTACAAACCCCCAAGACACAGACACCCCGCGTCTGCCTTGCGCAGTCGTCTTCCCCTCACATTAGCCAGCACTCTTCTGCAGTTAGGTCTCTAGCGTGACATGTTTTTGCAGATTTCTCTTGCTCAACACATTGGTCGGCCCTTTCACTCTATCAACAGCCCACGTGCAGCCTTACGTTACGACTCTAGTTGGGACTGCGCGAGCATATGGCTGCTACTTATGTGCTTATCAGCCCTGCCCCTTGCATTGAGGCTTCAGGGGTGGGATGGGCTGACAATGGCGCTTTGCCACATTCGGCCTGACAGGCTGTCGCAAGGCTTTTTTTTTTTTTTTTTTTTTTTGGTGGCCCGAGACACTGAACAAGGCTGTCAGGTGCGGGAGATGATTTGCCAGTTGCCGGTGTACTAGCAATACGAGGTACCAACAGCCAAAAGTACAGTGCCCGTCACCCGCCTCGCCGTCATACGAGAGACGCTACTGCGTAATTTATTTAGAGCTGCGGGCGCAAGGGGTCGGCACAGCGCCACCATATTCCAGCAATGAGCAAACGCGCTCTCCGCAGGAATTGATGGGCATCACCACGGGGCCAAGTTGTTTTTCTGGAGACGGAGCGCATTAATGGCAATAGCCAGGCTAGTCATTCCTTCGTGTCTACTAGTCATTCACCATTTTTTTCTGAGCATACATCATTAGTTCTCTTATATATACACCAGTTGCCCCTCGTTCCTTTTTTTCAGGGCCTAAGAAAAGGGGTTAGCCGAAAGTCGAGACCAACTAGACCCTTTTCGCCAGTATCTGGGGTCGTGTGTAGAGGACAGCCCAGCTAAACTTTCCTTCAGCTGGATCCTTCTTTTTTCTGCATCTTTCGTTTCCCACGGACCACACTTGGCTGGGCCTTTGCCATCTTCAACACACTCTTTACTAGACCATCGCCATTCTTTTCCTGGTCGCTCATCATCTCAACGAGGGAGAGACCAACGTCGACCAACATCGACCGACAAGCCCGGCCGTCCCGCACTCAACCCAGAAAACGACAAAGGAACACAGCATGTACGCCGCGGCCGATCAGAAGTCGGGCCCCAGCCGGCTCTGCGCCGTGCCCATGTCGAAGCGCTTCATCGTGGCCACTCTCGCCGCCGTCGGCTTCGTCTGGATTCTGTTGCAGAGCCATCGGATCCAGCCCGTCCGCGACCGCGCCAAGGCTCTTTATTCCAACAACATACTCGACAAGATTAACAACAGCACGCTAGGCGTAAGGGGTTTCATCATCACGGCGAGTCGGATCAGTGGTTGCTAACACTGTCGTTCTAGTTTGAGAAAATCTACGTCATGGGCCTCCCCTCGCGCACCGACCGACGCGACGGCATGGCCCTGCAGGCCGCCCTGAGCGAGCTGTCCATTGAATTCATCGACGGCCCCATGGGCGACAACATTTCCGAAAAGGCCGTTCCCGTCGCCGAGGACGGCAAGCACCTCACTGGCGGCGAGCTCGGCTGCTGGCGCGGCCACATTAACGCTCTTCAAGAGTATGTCTCTCCCTCCCTTGGACCAAAGTCAGGGTCCAAAACATGACTTTCCACACATGGACCACGTTTTATTCCATTCTTTATAAATCTGCGACATGCAAAACATGCGCTAATCAGTACGACCCCTCCAGAATCGTCCGCCTCAACATTACATCCGCCCTCATCCTCGAAGACGACTCCGACTGGGACGTCCGCATCCGCTCCATCATGCAGGACCTCGCCATCTCGACGCAGGCCCTCACGCAGCCCCTCGCCGGCAGCACCGCCTCGTACGCCGACTCGACGTACCCGAACAACGAGGAGCAGCTCAACGCGACGGTGTCCGAGTTTGACATCAACGCGCTCCCGCGCACCGTGACGCCCAAGGTCTCGCCCTACGGCGACGAGTGGGAGATGATGTGGCTCGGCCACTGCGGGATGCGCTTCCCGGCCGCCGACGAGGGCCTGCCCATGGGCCGCGTCGTGCACAAGGACGACGCGACGGTGCCGCCGTCGGGCCTGTGGTCGCTCGCGCCGCACCCCTACGAGCTCGTCGACCAGTACCCCAAGCGCACGCGCGCCGTGCACCACGCGTCCCAGGGCGTCTGCTCGCTCGGCTACGCCGTCACCCAAAAGGGCGCCCGCGGCCTGCTTCGCGAGATTGGCCTGCGCGAGGTCCGCGACCCGCTCGACATTCTGCTGCGCTTCTACTGCATGGGCACGGGCGGCCGTCGCAAGCACAACTGCATCGCCGCCCAGCCGCCCATCTTCAACCACCACCGCCCCGCCGGCATGAAGTCGGCCAACAGCAACATTGGCGACCACGGCGCCGAGTACCAGGCCGAGCCGCACACGGACATGATTCAGTGGAGCGTGCGGCTGAATGCCGATGCCATTATGGATGGCAAGACGGAGTTCCAGGACCTCTACACGTAGAGGTGACATTCTTTGGCAAATATTGCTTTTTTTCTTCTTTTTGTTTCCTTTTTGCTTTATTTTTTGCTTTCTTGCCTGTTGGGAGCACTTGATGTGTTTCTCAATCTCAGTCATCTTTTGACATTTAATCACCATCTGTTTCGACACATATTTTCGTCGACTCTTTTTACCATTTAGTCTCATATATCGGCGCATAGGGGTGGCAAGGCACAGAGAAAATCTGTATCGTAGAAATAGTAGGAGATGAATATAGAATGAGTATTTCACAATCAAGTAATCCTGCGGTTTTTTCTTCTTCTTTTCTTTCCTCTTTAAATCAATCAGTTTGAAATGCTGTGAGCTTCTGTGCAAAGTCTCTGTATTCGCGGTCGTACCCTTGCCCTCCGCAAAGCTCATTCAGGTGGCACGCCTGCTTGTTCAACATCGATGCTCAATCGGCCGACTCGCCTGCTAATTCCAGGTCGAGTCAACGAAAGTACAAATGAGACCAAGGCCTCTTTACAGTTCAAACTGCAAACTACTAAATCGCACCGCATCCCCTGCCCGATTCGCAGTAGGTGGGGGCAGCAAACGTTACGTCCATCGTGGGGTGTGTCTCGGCTCCCCCACGTTGAGGGGAAGCCAGCAAGCACTTTGAGCAGCACGCATTGCAGCGATGACAGCAATTGCAGTTGCATTCTGTCTGGTGGAAACAGATACCCAAGCCAGAAGAATTGGTCGTCTACTCATACTCTGTCAATATACCCGACCAAGATAGCCCGCCGCAGGCCGGGACGCCACCCGACAACGTATGCCGAACATCGCCGTCACCCCACCAGTGACAGCCCTCGAGGTTACATGCCACCCGCCACTCTTCGCCGGCCCCGCTGCCGAGTCGACGGCGCCTGGCTCATATAAATACAAGAGCAATCCAATTCCTTGTCTCACATGCTGATTTCCCACAATACACGGTCCTCTTCACAGCAGCCAACACAATGGTGTCACCGGAGCAGCGTAAAAAGGTCGGCCAGGTAAGTCGCCTGCACTCTGGCACATTGTTGGTCCCATCTAATTTCCGTAGCTCTTTGCCGTCGGCTTCCACGACACGGCCGTCAACTCGGACATCAAGTCGCTCATCCAAGACTACGGCGTCGGCGCCATTGTGCTCTTCAAGCGCAACGTCGGCTCCGCGGCGGAGCTCCGCGCCCTCTGCCACGACCTGCAGCAGCTCGCCCGCGACTCGGGGCACGCGCAGCCGCTGCTCATTGGCATCGACCAGGAAAACGGGCTCGTGACGCGCATCTCCCCGCCGGTGGCCGCGCAGCAGCCCGGCCCGATGGCACTCGGCGCGACGGGCTCGCTGGACACGGCGTCGCGCGTCGCGGGCGCTACCGCCGAGATGCTCGCGCACTTTGGCATCAACATGAACTACGCGCCTGTCGGCGACGTCAACTCGGAGCCTTTGAACCCCGTCATTGGCGTGCGCAGCCCCGGCGACGACCCGGAGATGGTGGCGCGGTTCGCGGCGGCGTGCGCGCGGGGCATGCGCGACAGCGGCGTCGTGCCGTGCATCAAGCACTTTCCCGGCCACGGCGACACGGCCGTCGACTCGCACTACGGCCTGCCGTCGATTGACAAGAGCCGCGCGCAGCTCGACGCCACGGAGCTGGTGCCGTTTAAGCAGGCGGCACAGGACGGCATCGAGATGATCATGACGGCGCACATTGCCCTGCCGCAGCTGACGGGCTCCGAGAAGCCGGCTACGCTGTCGCCGCAGGTCCTCGGCATTCTGCGAGACGAGTTTGACTTTGACGGCGTCATAATGACGGACTGTCTCGAGATGGACGGTGTGCGCGCCACCTACGGCACTGTCGAAGGATCCCTCATGGCGTTTCAGGCGGGCGTCGACAATGTCATGATCTGCCACACTTACGACATCCAGACCGCCGCCGTCGACCGCCTGTGCACGGCTTTAGAAAAGGATGAAATATCACAGAAGCGCATCGACGAATCGCTCGACCGCTTGCGCAAGCTCAAGTCCAAGTTCACAACCTGGGACCGCGCGCTGCAGACCGGCACCGATGCAGCCCTCGACGACATCAACGCCCGCGGCGCCAAGCTCGCCCACCAGGCCTACGCCGACGCCGCCACCGTCGTGCGTCTCGAGCACGGCCTGCTCCCCCTTTCCACGTCGGCAAGCACAGTCTTTGTCTCGCCGGGCCCCGACTTTCCCGTCGGCGGCGGCGCCGTCAATAGCGGCGACGCGGCGCACCCGACGCGCGTGCCGTGGGTGTCGAGCTCCTTTGGCGACGAGATTCGCACGCACTGCGCCGACGCCGACGAGGTCCGCTACACGGAGCAGCCGCTGACGGAGGAGCAGTGGAGCGCAATCGAGGCGGCCGACGTGGTCATCCTGGCGACGCGCAACGCGAGAGAGGCGCCATATCAGCAGAAGCTCGGCCTGGACATTGCGAGGCGCAGAGAGGGCAAGACGCTGGTCAGCATCGCGACTTGTGCGCCGTATGACTTTTTGGAGGAAAAGGCTGTGAAGAATGTGATTGTGGTGTATGAGCCGACGCTCGAGGCGTTTCGCTCGGCGGTAGACATACTCTACGGCATTGATACGCCGCGCGGTAGACTACCCGTGGCTGAGAAAAAGGCGTAAAGTAAATAATGTACATGAAAAAAATCTTTAAGCTCCCCGTACATCTTACCACATGTTGTCCCCCATGCCGAAACCGCCAAAGTCGAATCCGCCGCCGCCGTCGCCGCCAAAGTCCATGGCGAGTAGCGCATCCAGGTCAAAGTCGCCCATTGCGGTATTGCTTGCGCGGCTTGCTGCCAGTCTCTCCACGGTGCTTTCTAGATACTGCTGCACGTCGGCCAGCTTGTCCGTGACGGCGTTGCTGAGCGCCTGGGCGGCATTCTCGCGGCGCTCCATGGCGCGCAGCTGCGCCACGACAAACGACGTCAGCCCAAAGGCCTTGCAGCGCGGGCTGCCGCTCTCGATGCGGCGCAGAAACGCGTCGCGGATGCAGCCGAGGGCGGCGAAGATTGGCTCTCGCGCGGCCTGCGCGAGCTGGCCCGCGGGACCGCCGCTGTCGTTGTCCTCGGACAGCTGCATGCGTAGCTCCAGGGCCAACATGGTGATGATTTCAAGGGACAGGGGCGCGCGCATAGTGCCTGTAGTGTTTAGAAAAAGCTGGGTCAAGAGCCGGAGCGGAACATCGGACGACGATGTGGGAGAGGCGTACGATGCAATCACCATGGCCGCGTCAAAGCACACCTTGCGCGAGAGGAAACAGCTTGCCTCGTCGGGCTGCTGGAGAAGAAACTGCCGGTGCAGACGGAGAATGTGCAGCCGGAAGTGGATGTCGAGAAAGCTGCGGTGGAAGCTGCTCAACAGAGGGGACGTGGAATGGGCGTCAAAGAACTGGGATAGCTCATTGCAGGCACTTTTCAAAGTATTCGCGAGCCGGATAATATCTGCGTAGGCAAGCTCGCCACCAGTATGCAGACTCTTTGCAGCTTTCAAACGACTAGAGAAGCTCTTGCAAAGAAGTCGCTGCAGGGATGAATCTGTGACGAGATAATCACTTTGACTGGCGGGCGTGTCCTCCGCGTCCACAGTGAGCTGCTCATCGTCCACGTTGTCCGGCGGTCCTGTATCGCAGGCTGCGAGGTCCACGTACGCCTGCATCGGGCTGTCCATGGCCGACAGCAGATGGAGCTCCAGCACCGTCGCCCACAGCCGGCGCTGCATCTGCGCCTGCAGCGGCGCCACGGACGGGAATTGGCCCGGGTCGCGGTGCAGCCCGACGGAAAAGGCCATCTGCAGCAGCGCACCGGAGCTGATCCACGCGCGCCCGACGGCCGTCATCTGCCGCGCGAGCTGCAGCAGGCACGCGACCTGCACGCCGTCGAGGTTGAACGTCGACTTTTCCGCCGGCCCCGTCAGCCACCACTGCGCCGCGTACGTCCACGTCCGCGTCTGCCGGTCCGCGAGGGCGCACTCGCCGGCGTCCTGGCTCAGCGTCGACCCGAGCGCCAGGATGAGGACGAGCTTCATGCGAAAGGACACGCTGCTGGCCGCCTGGTCCTGCCAAAAGGCCTCGTACTGCTGGTGAAAGGTGGGCGTGTGCAGCACGCGGTACATGCGCTCGTGCGTCGATAGGTAGATGTCGACCAGCGCGTCGCACTCGACCCGCGTGGGAATGGTGGCGAGGATGTCGGCGACGGGGTCATTTAGGATGGGCATCTCGAATTGCTTGATTGTGAGCCGGAGCTTGGTGACTTCCTGCCGAATCTTGGCAAAGTCGATTTTGGGCGTTTCAAAGGTCAACTCGACGTCTTTGGCCCCAACATTTCCCGCATTAATCTTTCCTGTTAGAGCAGTCCAAGTAGATTTCAGTGATTCTTCTTACATGTTTCGCAGTATGGATCCAGTGGTTCGCGCCAAAGAGCTTGTTCTTGTCCGCCGTCTGCCGCAGCTTGGGCTGGATGGGCGCTACCCGCAGGTCGGCCGTCGGCGCCGCAGCAGTCTTCGCTGCATTGGTTTCCACCTTGGACTCGAGACAATCTACTCTATTTTGCAAATCTTTGATTTGTCGCCGTAGCTGGTCTGCCTCTGCGCAATCATCCAGGGACGACGATCCTTGCGGAGTTCTGTGCCGCAGCTGCACCGGGGTAGGTAAAGGCGCACCACCCGGACCGCTCTCCTCGGGCGTCGGGTCCGGTGACGGAATACGAACCACGTCTGGCGCGTAGACGCACTTTGGGGTCGAGCGGGCTCTCTTGCAAGGGCCGCAAGGCATCTTCTGGTCGCATCGCACCTTGCGGGCGCGGCAGGCGTCGCAGCTCTTGGCCGGGCGGCGGCGCCGTTTGACGCTGTGTTCATCGGCAATGTCTGGTGTCATTTTATCAAGATACAGTAGCCGGCTGAATCTAATTCGGATTTAAGAGAATCTGACAAGCTTTAAACGAATTTTCAGAAGCCCCTGGATACAAATACTGGTCAAACTCCAATCGAACTGACTGCCCGGAATTGTCCGACGTTTAGCGCGTGTCAGGCTCGGAAAATTCAGCGAACTCGGGAAATTGTGGTTAATCCGGTCTTTAGCCAACGCTAGTTTGATCGGGGTTCATCAACCCGTTCTATTGTTGAAAGAAGAAAAAGGGCTCATAGACTTGTATGTATGCGTTTTAAACGCATAGCGTTTTCATTAGACTCTTTCAAGGTAGATTAAGCAGTAGTTCTGGGGGCGCGGCGAGTCAAGACCTGACGGTGTAATTCTCGGGTTTAGGGTAGTTGTTCAAAGACCAGCTGACGCCCCCTGCCTATGGCATTACGGTACGTATAGGTTGAAGTAATTTCGATCTAAAATATAGGGAGAGTATTGGGTTACGCGCGATAACAATTCAGATCAACTGACGCCTTCTATAGAATCAGGCAGAGGTCATCAACATGCACAAAGGAAAAAAAGAACCTGGCCCACTACTGATGAATGCTGCTAGTTGTACAGCTTCATGGGGGGAATGATTTGTCAAATGAGTCAATTATTCGATTCAAAAAAAAGAAGGAAATAGCAAAAAATGCATACTTTCCAATCCTTTTTCAGGACGGCCTCTGAAACTATTTATGGCATTTTTGTCCGCGACGTCGATGACAACGAAGCTCGCAGACTCCTTGATTTGCAACCGCCAACCAATTCCTCCAAGATCGATAGTGGCTATCATCACACAATATCCTTGAGGTCTGTATGTGGCGCAAGGTACGGATGAATCGTGTTTCGGATCATGGTCCGCTGCTCAAAAGCATAAGCTAGCCCAATGAGCTTCGCATCAGTAAATTTTCCACCGAAAAAGCTGAGGCCGAATCTAATTTACAGTTCAGTCAGTCTAGAGTCAAGCGAACAGCGTATGGCACTTACGGGATATTGGGGGCCGCTGATACCAATCCATCAGCATCAGACACGACAGGCTGGCCGGGCGGCATGGCTCCGATTGGAACGGACACAATGGGCGCTCCGACGACAGCAGCCCACCCCCACGAGAAAGAAGACGGCAAAAGCACGGCATCAAGATTGTGCCGCCTGGTTGTCCCCAACAAGCCTCCCTCGTCACCGTAGTATAATCCTCGCTCATACGCACGCCAAAAGCCATATTCCGTGTTGTTCCAATTTTGTAACGCAGCATCCCAAAGCTCAGTAGGCTTACGTGGGTATCCCTCCAGCGGGCTTGACTGAGTCCACTGGCGCAAGTCGAAAAGATTTGTAAGATTGTTCGGATTGTAGACCAGCTGTTTCAGATATTCCGCGATATTGACAACGAAATCACCACCCATGATTTGGCCGCTGAGTAGGTCGTCGTTGAGGTAGTCCTGTGCTGCTGTAAAGTTGGCGTCGTCAATAATGGTGGCGCCAGAGGAGCGTAGAACATCCAAGGACCTCTCGAATTCCTCAATCACCGACTTTGTGCTATCCGTCGACATGAGAGATATAACATTGCGAGGTACGCCCAACCGAGCACCTGCAAGAGCTGAAAGATTACAAGCGCCAACGAAATCCATATCCGTCTGACTTGGAATAGCAGAAGTGTAGTTGTCAAACGGGTCAATGCCTGCGATACTCTGTAGTACATGGGCAGAGTCTTTCACAGTTTTAGTCATTGGGCCAATGGTGTCCATGTGCTGGCTGATAGGGATCACGAGATGACGGGATACCATTCCCACAGCTAAGGAAGTTAGTGGCGAATAAAAGTTTGTGGTAAACACTGAGCTGCACATACTCGGCTTCATCCCAACAATGTTGTTGTAGTTGGCGGGATCTATTATGGAGCCGGAAGTCTCCCCACCCAGGCAGACGGTTGACAGTCCTAGTCTTGGTCAAGTCAGTTATTGTCGAATGCTTTAAGTTATGGGTGCGATGCTTACGCAGCTGCTACCGCACTGCCGCTCGAGCTGCCAGAGGGATCCTGATGAGGATAAAAAGGCCCGTAGGTCTGCCCGCCATAGGCTGACCAGCCGTTGCTAGAATTTAGAGATATTCTAAAGTTGCCCCATTCACTTGGATTGGTTTTCCCTAGAATGATCGCTCCAGCTGCTCGAAGTTTCTTCGCGACCGTTGAATCTGTAGGGACCTTGGCTCCAACGAGCGCGTATGATCCAGCGGTGTTGTTCATTCTATCGTTCGTGGCAATCTAGTACAGCATTTGTAGTTAGCCCAACGGCGACACAGAATTAACAAGCGCGAGTCCGCAGAGAGAGAGGAGAGGGCGAGCGGCGTGGGTCGCGAAACAGTTTGAAGTAAGAAAAAAAAAACTGGATGATGGCTGTCTCGAACTCTGAATTGATACAGAAAACGTACTGTGTCTTTGATCAAGATAGGAATTCCATGCAGGGAACTGGCACATTAGCGAGGCAAGTGTAGGTACTCTGGCGTCCTTACCCGCGAAGTGTACCAACTGAACGCTCATTGTCGAGCGCAGAGGCAATGGCTAAGGCATCGGGGTTCACTTCGTTTACCGCGTGCAAGATGTTATTCACTTCATTGATTCGGGCAACATAGGCCTGTTAGATGGTGTAAGCAAGAATTCTTGCAGCTTTCCTAACGTGCAAGGTGACATGCCTTGACCAAATCGACACTAGTGAACTCGTTGCGTTTGAGGCCTTCTGCAAGAGTATCGATATCTGCAGCGAACAAAATCGGGAGCGAATTACTTCCGATCACGTTGGCGACCAAGTCTTCGGTCGTTTGGAAGTAGTCGCCCATTACGCACTTCTGCTGAAGATATAGCCACGAGGCGCTACCGCCGAGGAAAGCGCACAGCAGAATTCCAAACATGATGTTTCTCCAGGAACTACGCCAATCTCCAGAACCTCGTCTGTCTTGGCGATTCGAGTTGATGGGAAGACGCTGATAACAGAGGTCCGAAGAATATTGTCGCTGTACGCCCTGGAAATGGGCAAACAAGCCTGCAACTGTATGGGGGTGTGCAGGTTGCACCTTCTGCCAGTGTGGAGAGCTACTAGTAGCCATAAGCCAGGCGCTTTTCGTGGACAAATTTGTTCGCTCACTTGCCGGGGCTAGATGGCACAAGTGGCTTTAGGGCGGTAGGTGACGGCTGGAGGGTACGGCAAAGTGAAGGACAAAGGGGACAAAAGCTGATGGGGCGGCGGGATGGCGCGTTTTAATGGGAATTCTGTTTATTTTTCCTTTTCGACGAGGGGGATGAGGGGGTGTATAGAGTATCCAGAGGAGGGCTGCAGCTGCAGCTGGCGGTACAGCTGGAAGGAGACTTGTCTCATACCTACGTACGTACAAGGGACAGGTCCCTACAAGCAAAGGAACTTCAGCTTTGGCCTGAAATGCAGAAGCCGGCAGGTGGCGCAACGCCTCTCTCTTGCAAGACAGATACGTCCTCGGGCACGCCCTTGGTGCCCAAACACCCCGCCCCGGCATTTATTTGAGATGGAAAGCATCCTCAAGGCTCACAAACCAGATTCGTCACCGGAAAAATTGTATCCAGACCCTAGCAAGATGTCGACGAGCGATCTTATCCCTTTGCCTCTGAAAAATCCGCAGACGACGGCCGTATTGAGGTGAGTTTAATATTGACGATATATAGCAGGCTGACATTTCCACAGCGTCATCGTGGTGCCCGACTTTGCGAAGGATGGCACGGCGCCGGAGAAAACGAAGCTATGGGTGGATTCTATGATGCCGCCTGATGGCACCCAAGCGCAAGACTTTCGATTTGAATACCGAATTGCTCTACGTGGGCATTCTATATGGCGCCAGATAAGCACCAAGGGCGAGGATTTACTTCGGAGCTTTCATCGCATGGCGGGAAACTACCAGGTATAATCGAGTTACAGAGGTGATACGTTACAACTTGTACTAATTCTTTTCATTTGAAGATGCTTGAGAAACCAATCATTTTCATCGGGTACGGCTTGGGTGGTCTCATCATTAAACGAGTGGGTTTCTTTTAAACACAATTGTCATTACGTTGCTAACCATCTGCAAGGCTTTGAGCGTGCTGTCCGACCCAGCTGTGCAACGGCATAGCAAGGACGCGCTGAACATGGTTGCCGGTGTCATTTTCTTTGGCACACCTCATCCGAAGATGAAGCTGCCGGGTCAATGGTTTCGATTGACGCCATTGCTCAGTCTTGTGGGACGATTGCCTAAGCCCTTTCTAGTCCAATCCGAGACAGAGGCCAACGTTGCAGCTGTGATGTGCGAAGATTTCGAGCAATCAGGGCTCGAGTCCACTGTGCTAACAATATACGAGACCAAGCCAACCAAAGTAAAATTGGCTCGAAGGATACTAAAAGACTCAATCACTGTTGGTTTCTAAAGAATCCTGGAGCATGTGACCATTGCTGACGTTCCTAGTGTCACAAACCAGAATGTACGCAGGGCAGCCAGGGAGGCGGCCTAAGGAAGCAACCAGGCGGCGCCTACAAGTCGCCCAATTAGGATGCCAGGTCACGTAACTAGATCACCGTAGATCACAGTAAGCCAGCAGTGATCTAAGGTAGCATCAAGATCATTAGGGATCACTAGTAATCTAAATAATCTAGGACTACAATAGAGAGATAGATAAGTACTTAAGAAGAAGAAGGTACTCCTATA